>CAJUYI010001181.1:27244-91070 GCA_910591695.1 Galerucella pusilla
CCCTTTTGTCAAGATAACTTAAAGTAACAGCGCCTAGATCACCTACGCAGTTTAAAATAAGGGCTGAGTTGATATTCTCCGATCACCATCTAAAACCTGCACTGTGAAATAATGCCCTTGGGCCCAGTCTTTGTCACAGGACTATACCAGCCCTACATGGGGCCATAACGAGAAATGGGAATAATAAAAGGATTAATCAAAGGATAGTTAGGTCCCTTTTTCTAGGGTGTTTGAGCGTTCAATTAAAATTGGAGATTATCTGAAGGTATGAGAGGGGTGGTGGAATAATTAAATGTTTCCTGTATGGAGTTTATCGGCTGATATTACTAGGAAATTGATTCGACTCGACTTCTGATTGTTGTGTGAACGAAATTCGAGCCAAATAAACACTTTATGTTGTCAGATTTCAAGTGGATCGATCTATTTTGGAAAATATGATGAAGATGGCTGACGCAGGTGATGTCAAAACGTTTGGGAGGAAAATCCAATGAATGAATGGATGAAGTAATTGCACAAGTGCATCAAAATTACCGATAATTTTGCATGACAGCGTGTTGTCTAAAAACTGCATGAGTTCATTTTCATATTTTAGAGAAAGAGCCCGGTATAGAAGGTGGAGAGGTCTTCCAACAAAATATGGAAATGACCGAATGTAGTTTTTCCAAGACAACACGCTCGAATGCGAAATTATCTGGTTATTTTTGATGCACGTGTGTAATTCGGGGGAATATTTCCCGAATACAAATTTTGGTTTGGATATTAAATTCCTATTTCTTTTGTTTAATACAAAATATCCATTTTAAAGCATGCTGTTAGGTACAAACAAAATTAAAAGACTCAAAAATACGATTTTGTGTTGTTTCATTCAATGTATATTTTTTTCATAGAGTGAAAATTTTGTCGGCAAAAGTTTTCGATTGTCATGAAGGTTTGTTGCTTGGCAATTTTGCGAATGAGCAAAATTACCTTAAAGCAACAAACTTGGATACGACAATTTCACAATTTCACCTTACAAAATTTTTAATTGAGTGGTATTCGACATGACTATTTCACGAGAGAAAAACTAAAAAATCATATGTTCAAACGTTTTATTTATTGCAAACTTCAATTATACAAAGCCAAAAAAATAATGACATTATGGAAAAAAAATTACATTATTTATGTAAAAAGTACAATTATTATAATTGTACGTTGTAGCATTATTTTGGGATTGTTTTACATTATAACCTGTGTGAGGATTCCTTTTCTTCATTTCTATTTTCTCGAAGGTTCTCTATAAGTTGGAAATGGTGTTCTTCATTTAATTGTAAATAAGGTTTCAAAGAATGGGCAGAAGAATGTCCTGTAAGCTTAATTACTTCTTGTTCACCAACTCCTTCTGCTAATGCAGATATTGCAGAAGCTCTATGTAAATGATTGGTTATTTTTATTTTTTTTGTGTCTATACCAATTGATTCTGCCTATATTTTTGTCCACTTTGAAATTGTATTGATTCCCAATGGTGAATTTTTGTACCATATTCCTTTCTCCCAATTTGGATGTACTGTTAAAAATAATCTTGTTGCTGTTAGATAAGGATTGGATTCTCTTTTTTCAATAATTTTTAAAAATAAACGAACGGGACACAAATTGTTGTTAGCATTATTTCTTACCAGCCACTTACTGCCAGATAAAGCTTTTGATCCTCCTTGTGTCGTTTTGGAAAAGATTGGATTATATTCTACCCTGTCAGTAAAATTACTTTTTTTGTACCCCATCAGGATTATCTGAATAGCTTTCTACCATTTCCATTGATTCTTCTTTGGTAAACGCGTTAGAACTTCTTTTTCTGGTTTCAGGTTCAGCCTGAAGCTTTTTACGTTTTGTATCCTTGGCCAATCTAGCAAATTTATGGGTAATATCTTCAATTGGATCAATTTTGATGTTAAATTCTAGAAAATATTTTTCCTGAACCATTTGAGCAGTCGTATTCCAAAACACTTGCTTCGGTATAATCAGTTCCATATCTTTTTTTTTTTCATGTTAAAACCATAATCTTCAAGAATTTTTGCTATAACTTGTTCAGAAGTATCCTTTTCTAACGTATAATTACGTGCGTCCAGAAACATTCTAATCTTTTCCCACGCAGACTTTTTAGTCTTCATTGTATTTCGCGGTATACTTTGCTTAATTGTACTCTCTATTTCATTTATTGAATTATTTCCAAAACTTGTATTATTCATGTTAAGAATAGGTACTTATTTAAATTTTTGAAACAGTTTCAATAACTTTTAGACAGTTGAATAAATAAACAAAACAAGACAAAAAATTGCCAGTTCAAAACCTTCAAATTTTGTCAGTTATCAATTCACTCTAGTGAAATAGTCAAAGGTAATACCACGTGTGCTTCAAATTTTATCGATAATTTTTTCTTTTTCACGAAAACTTGTTTATTTGGCAAGAATATGAAAACAAACCGATTGATAAAATCACGAGTCTGTTAGGACGAGAGATTTTATCTTAATTCGGTTTGTTTGAATGTTTTTGCCTCAAATAAACAAGTTTGAGTGATGGAAATAAAAAATTATGTGATACAATTTGAAGAGCGAGTTGTATTTGGGAAGATTATTTTTTTCATAAATTTAAAATTTTGTATCACCTGAATGTTTAATATTCTCTTGGGTGATGGCACTCAATCGGTTTGTGTTCATTTTTCAATAAACTTCGAAGCTCTTTTAGTTGTCAATAATGACAAATTCAAAGTAAAATTTTGGCGTTTCGATGTAAACAAGGTTTTATCGATGAGGAAGCAGAATTATCAGTATAATACCGAATGATTGGCTAGAATAATGTATTGCTATTAGTTAAAACCACCAAAATGTCAGATTTTGACAAGTGAAAAAAATAATCGCAGTGCTCTTTCGGTTTCTACAGTGCAGTTACCGCTGTAATTAATCGATAATTGCACTTCTCTCATGGAATTTCTTACACATGAGGGAAATGTTCCAAAATATCAACACCAGCCTATTATTGCATTGTAATTTATTCATTTTATTTATTTATTTATTATTATTATCATTTTATTTTATTATTTTGGTGTTTAGTGTGTCAATTTACTACATCATGTGTCATTTTATCGTATTTTATTATAGTAATGGTGTATTTCTGATGTTTTTGTTTAAATTTGTAACTACAAACTAAATTGTATAGTTTTATACTTATCTTTATTTATAAATGTTTTCTACAAGAGAGTCCCGTTTATTATTAAATAAATAAATAAATAATTTTAAGCAATTTATCAAACAGAATTTTCAGTTCCCAAATACTTTTTCTCCGTGTATATAAAATGAAGAATATTAAAGGTATTTGTTGATAGAACCTACACCCTGTTGTAATAACACCATTAACATACCTTAGTGTAACTTTCATCACACTTGGCACACCAAATACGGTCCATGACATATTGCTGACACTCCTCCGCGTCTCCTGATGGTGGAGCGTCTGTTAAATGATGCCTCTTCATTTACGTTATCATGATTCATGGCTTAGAATTTTAATATTACAAAATCAGTTATTAATAGAAATTCAGAAAATCGCAGACTGGGAAAAATTTGGATCATTCTTAGGAATTGTCTAAAGACCTATGTAAAAATTTGTTATGTACAAGTTTTGAATAGAATTTTCATTGTTTCAAACAGCCTTCACTAATATTTTCATATAAAATATTCAAAAATTAAACAGAGAAATGGGAGATATTAAAGAGGACACATCTGCCCATGCACAAGAGTTCGCGGGATAGGTAACGTTATGATGACAATGGGAGAAAAATTGCAACGTTTGTAACTTCAAAAAAAAATCGTTTCCAAAAATCGGTCGATTATTGATTGTAATTCACTATATTTTCTGGAGAATCAGCACTTTCTACAGAGAAAATAAAAAAAGGTACAAGCTTTTTTTTCTGTTGCAATTTCTGCGGCTCAAGTCCTTGTTAAGGACATTTATTTAACGCTGAATAAATATCCATATATAAATTTCAGAAATGCACTACTCAATTTTCTACTTTTTCCAAAATTAATAGCTTAGTCAATGATAGTATATTTTCGCATTTGTCACATAGGGCGATTTGTACCAACAAGCAAAATGGGTGTTGTACCATACTGGATCTGTGGATAACCAGAGTTTTGCCAACGGGTTTGTTAACCGCCCAAAAATGAGTGGTTGAAATAATAACCCTAGTTTTCTAACCTGAAAACTCTGTTCAACAGTCAGTGGACTCTGTAAATTTTTTATTTTTACCAAATAGGTATAATGGAATATCCCGATATACTGAATTTTATTAATGACGAAGATTTTATTGAACTTGTAAATTTACAAGTATATCCGAGACGCCCACAAAACTTTCAGCGACGAACTAACCATTTTACAGAATGGAATGACCAGGAATTTTTGGATAGATTGAGACTATCTGAAAATACTGTTGATATGTTGGTATTATAAGTATCGGCAGACATTGAGTCTATTACAAATAGATATGTGTTAATAATTAATAAATAAATTTTATTTGAATGTAATGGTTAATAATAGTCTCGATTAATAGTAAAGTTCCAAATTATCAACATGTTTTTAATCAATACAAAACAGAGAAGATTTTTTTATTCTTATCCATTTTTAGTCAAATAAAATAATATGCAAAAATAAAAAACACTTCTAGAACTGAGATTGTGAACTCTAAGACTGGGGGTTAGAATCGCATTAAAAATTCTTCTTTTATATTTTTCATTGGCAAAACGTAAGTAATTTACTCCACAGTAGTTCATTCGTCTAACATTCACTGATACCAACCTTTCAAAATGATTGATTAACAAAACTGCACGAAAACACCACTGGTACAACACGTACCGGTTTAAACTTTTGTTGAATCTAACCCTATGGTTAGATAAACCAGGTTTAGCCGACTGTTGGTACAACTCGCCCATACTGGTATAGTCAAAAGCGCTCTTATCCTGCGGGTTCAAAGGTCACTAACCATATGTATCAAATCAGAAGACACAGAGGTTACCAAAATGTGAGATTACAAATATACCCTTATAAAATAATGATGGTTGATGTTTTCTGCACACTGGTTGACGAAATTCCACTTTTTCTTTTATTCTCTAAATAATCTACCAGATTAAATACTATTTTTTTCGCCTGGAAATGCAAAAAAACGGAAAATTGTCACTTTGAATTGTTAGTCACAAAACTGACATTTAAATAGGAACTTCGCTGGTGAAAGACTTTTTAGAACCGCTGGAAACTAAATACATATCCTTTTTTCTGTCGTCAAAATTGCATAAGTCTGTCTTATTCATATCTCGCGGATTTTATCTGAAGTTATGATTAAACGCAATAAAAGAAAACAAAAACTGTGAGTATGTCTTTGTTGAATCGTATGACCCGCATGATAAGACTGTATTTGACTATAGTAAGACACCACATCCATCCAAAAGGGGGGCATGTATATTGTCAAAGACCAACAATCAATGATGGAAGATACAATATGTTTAGCCAGCGGGCATATAATAATGACAAATTCAATTGAAATGCAATTACACAATTTTAAAGCAAACTATGGGTCTGTTCATTGATTGCCGTATTGTGGTTTGCCGCATCAGTCAGCGCCTACTTTATAATCATACAAATAAAATCTACCATCCCCTCTTTCAATTCGGTATCCTGTGAATGGTGAAGTTCCAATTAGCTATTGCCGACTCGTAACTTAATAACGGTTGCCCGTAATAAGAATTTGAATGTAAAGAGTTAATCAGGAATCTATTTACTTGTAAATGGGTCATAATTTCTAGCGCTAATAATAATATTTATCAGGAATTTTGAATGAAAAAAGAGTAAGACAATTACTAACTGAAAAAGTTGATGGCTATTTTATATAATTTTCTTTTTCCACTACTTTCTGTGAAAGTGACAATTATGGTGCTTTCTAGCCAACTGAGAAGTGTAATTTCCATTTTAGTGGTCAATATTGGACGGATTCAAATATTTTTTTCTACAACTGCCATGAAAAGTGACGTATTTCTCATAGCTTACTCAATTTCACAACCAAATACTGCTCACTGCTCATACTGTGAGGAATATTATTTTTCTACGACCGTGCGTTTTAACCCACTTTCCTGCACGCATTTTGGTTTTGAAAGTGTCACTTTCCCGCACTAGTGTTTCTAATATTAATAATCATAATAATAATTTATAATAATAATAATAATAATAATAGTTTTTGGTTAAAGTTTTGTACATATATGTTGAAATAAAATAACTTTTGAAGAATGGGTTTGTATACTTTTTTGTATACTTATACGGTCGTAGAAAAAATAATGTTCCTTACTCATGCGTAAAGTGTATTTCCCGCCCTTGACCGCTTGCCCGAACTCCGCTTCGCGTCGTTCGAGTCAACTGCAGTCGCGTGCGGGATAGTATCACTTTCCGCACTTGTTGGGAAAATAACTATTCTCACTTTGCCCATGCCACATATTGGTATATTACGTAACGTGTGTGGTAAGGAGCATTTTACGTTCGAATGAAAAAGTGGGTGCGTAAAATGCTTTACAACACGAGTTACGTACTATACTTTACCTACGACCTAAGAAGTACTTTTATTTTTTATAAGAAGCATAAGAAATAACATTTACATAATTAGAGGTGCTTCGTAAACTCCATCTCTATTAATCTATTACCAATGAAAGAAGCACATTAGATTATTATTATTATATTATTATTAATATATTGTTAATAATCGGAATTCCATTTTTCAATTATAATCAATACATATACTTAGCCCTTTGGGCTTTTCATAGTTAAACATGGCCATATCGAATGTTTTCAAATAGTAAATTTTGAATAAAATGGTGACGTCTATTGACAGTTGCTAAGATGTTGCTAGGGAAGCCGTGCGTTTTACTTTACAGCTGTGCGTTTTTTTTACAGTGCGTAATAGACGTCATTACGTTGATACCGACTGTGTGTTATTGACTGATTACAGGGGGGATCGTAGATAAATACATTTATATGGAGAATCAAATAAAATCGACAGAAACTTAGTATGCTACTAACATATTTAAATATCTACTTAGAACTGTCAGATTATATTAGAAGTTTTTAAATTGTAAAAGGTAGTTTTAAATAACAGAGAATTTGAGGAAAAGTAATGACGTTTCGGGTTTGACCATACGAAATTGTACAAATTTCACCATCAACTATAATTTTGACTAAACTAACAGTTTAGAGATAGGATAAGTAAGTATCATTTTTGTTCTACTCACCATAGTTACTTTACTTGTATTCTTTAAATGTGTGCAGTTGTAGGAAAAGTATAGTGTGCAACATGTGGGGAAAGTACTTTTCTCACTCGTGTGTTGGCGTCACTCGCCCTTCGGGCTCGTGCCACAAACTTCCGCACTCGTGAGAAAAATTCAATTTTCCCCACTTGCTGCACAATATACTATTAGAATCCAGGGATAGTAATTCAAGAAACACTTGTGCAAAATAATTTTGTATACCAAGGAGATTGTCTATAATATATTCGATGCTTGAAATTACCCAAAAAGATGGAACAATTTGAATAGAAATGCCATTAGTTTAAAATTCGCGCTCAACCAAAAATGACTGATGACATAAGGAGTTCGTTCGTCAGTCAGACTACGGGGTAAACGCTTCTCGTGGTGCGTTTATGAACGCTGTGGAGTAGAGTGTGAAGTATGAATTAAATGTTTTATGAACGCTCACATTGTACCCAAGCATAGCTCTTACATTTAAGGTGTTTTTTCTCCAATTACGCATGTGTTCAAAGTTCAAAGTTAAACATAACCAACGTTTTGTTACATTTTTGGATGTGGTCGTATAATTGGTTTCGTTATTTCGTTGCATATTTACTTACTTTATAGAAATGATGGTATTTTATTGCTGTGTGTTTAAATTGTAATGAAAACTATAAAGAAGTTTATAATGCACCGTTTTCCAATCAAATATCATTTGGTAAGTACTATTTTAGCATTGAAATATTGTTTAATCTTGATTATTTTCAATTTTAGATAGTAGTGGAGAAACAATTTTTTGGTTTAACATTTATTTGTCTTCAAGCCATCCTAACCTGCATTAATGTCATTAATTGGAACTAAACTATCAAAAAGTTCACTCAGTTAGTCCATTGTTTTCAGTCAGACCGAAGGAAGTCAAATATAACTAATTCATGAGCTCTGATATATTATGAATCAAAATGGCATGTAACAAAAGGGGTATAAAATAATAATAAATGTTTATTTTTTTTTCAAACAGTCGAGCTCAGTCTAAAGAGTTGACAATTATAATTGCTAATCGACCGTCTACTGATGTAGGAGTTTCGTGTACCAGTCATAGTTGCGAGTTTGACATTCGTAACGGTAAAAACGATTTTTTTCTTTTCATATTACAAAATCATTCGATTGTTCGTGGAGAGTGGAATCTTCAACTACGTTTCGAATTACTGTACTTATTGTTTGACCATGGTGAGTAAGGTGTATTTGGGAGCGGTTGACGGTTGACATTTATAATCACATAACCTATAGGAATATAAAAAGTCAGTTATTTGAAAATAAATCAAAAAAATTGAGGTATTCATTCATTTAGTACAAAATTATCAAAAAGTAAAAAATCTGTAAGGACTAGGTCCTCTATAGAGATTAGATTATCCATATAATTAACATGATATTAATTAATAAAAAAATGAAATAAAAATAATCACAGGGAATATCCAAAGGGACAAGCATTACAGAGTAATCAATGATCAGGACCCAAGACAAGACCAACGCATTTTTGCGAAGGAACCAAAAAAAAGTAATAAAAACATTAGAAAAGGATACTGATAGTACCCATTGAATCGGTAGTCAACCGGTACCTCGCAGCAAAACGCCTTATATATCGAAAACTGACGGTGTAAACGCTTCTCGTGGTGCGTTTGTGAATTATTTTCAATATTTGTCTTAAGTTTGGCTAGTAGTGGAAAAAATTTTATATTCACCATGGTGGTGAGGATATTTATGAACCTCGCACTTTATTCCGCTCGGGACAAAGCCTCTCGCGAAATAACTTTGGTGCTCGGTCAATAATAATAGTCTCCACCACATAGGTACATAATATACTATTCTTATTGATGTATATTCAGTCTTTTCCTATGATTTTGCTCAGATATTCCATTTCCTGTTACTTGTATGCTGCAATTTTTTAATATCTAAAACCTATTCTTTTGAGACAATTTCTTTTTCCACAAATCGCTAGAAAATTTTGAAAAGACAAAATTTCTTAAAGAGAAAGTCATGATTCCTTATTCACTTCCTTACTGTTAGTGTTCTATACATTGTTTATAAGGAATTAATTTATATTTTCAAAACATTGGAGAATCTATTTTAAAATTAATTCGCTATTTACAGTTATTTGACAGTTAGTACAGCATTAGAGGAATGATATTATACGAGTACTTAAAAATGATATCATTCCAAATTTGGTGAATTTATATCCCGATCAAGGAAACCTTCAAGTTCCAGAGAATATAATACCTTTGGTCTCACCAGCACAGATCGACATTACCAACGCAATGTCCGGCAGTACCAACGAGGTAAAAAAGAAAGAGGAGAGAACATAACACCATAAAGAATAATCGACCAAAGTGGCTTCTGAATATGGCCGACTACCGTAAACAAACCAGAGGCGTACATTAAATTATTCAGTTAGGGGAAACAAAAAACTCTCATATGGATGGCCCAAGTGCAAAGCGTCGTATCCCCAATAACTACAATTGTACAGTGCAAACAAAAAACCTCCTGGTTTCGATAGAACTTCATGCTTAAGCGCGTAAAATGAATTTATCAGGTAGCTGTGGCTTGAGATGATTTGCCAGAATGTGAAGGTCAACTCAATGCTTTGAGTTTTGAGCGCCAAAATCGTTTTTTTGAATATTTGGTAGGTTACGACGTTTTGCACTTAAGCCATCGATATGCATCTTTTTAAGGGGTACTTTTTGTTGTTAGAGAATTGATACCAAATTTTGGTACATTCAAAAATTTTATAACACTATTTTACAACACAATATCAATTAAATTTTTACTAACACTCATAAATAACCTTTCTAATACTGAAAATCACTATTTTTTCAACGTAGCTTTTCAATTTGACACATTTTAGTATACTAAGGTTATCTATGTTGACAAAAGAATTGATGACTAATGTCACTAATGTGAATTCTCAATATGGCGACTTCCGACAAAAGTTGGTTAAATCTCTACCACGCTAAGCTTCCCTCCTTTTTCTTTTACCTCGTTGGGCAGTACCCATCTCGATGCAATATTTCCCAATCGGTGTGTAACACCCTGTATATCAACTAATTCGTTAGCGAATTGAACAATATTGAACATTCGAAGATATGCTGGTCAATCACTAATCAAGTCAGCAAGTAAACATGAACAAATATAAGGAAGGTTTGGTTAGGAGAAGAATCTAGGCTACTACAATTATTAAAAATATATTGTAACTTATTAATCCCTATGTCAAAGATAAAATAAAGTGATCGTTGGAACGAGAGTGGGTTATTATTGAACACATTACAGGAGGATAGAGAGACAAGGATCGATACAATGGCCAGCGCGATCACCTGATCTTACATCATCCGATTTATTTTTAGGGGTATGTATGTATTTTGGGGTGACATTCACTGAGACCTAAAAGTTCTATTGTGCACCCTTACTTCTACTTCGTTTTTGAGGAGAGTCTCAGAAACTAGTAGTTCCGCTAGTCCTATTTCCCGAAGGAATTTTAAGATGTCTGCAGGCTTCAACTTAGGTAAATGCTCCTTTTCTATCCAGTAATCTCCCAGGTGCAGTGCTCTAGGATTCTAAAGTGCTGTGCAGTTGTAAAGTATGTGGATGGAGGATTCTTCTTCCATTCCACAAAATCTGCATTCTTCTTCCTCCACTATATTGAGCTGTTCCATGTGCCCATTCAGGCGACAATGTCCCGTTAGGATCCCTATTAAAGCTCTTAGCGCAGTTTTACTTTGACTCATGCATTCATTTGATCTCAACAGGTTGTAGTCACCCAGAAGAGTCTTCGATTGAATGAGCCCTACTAGATCTTTCCAATGGTCAGATCTTCTCTTTTTCTCGGCTTTACCTTCTTCTTCCAATATTACATTGGGGCTGATTGCGCAAAAGGGTTCAGGCCCCCAGAAGTATATCAGTCCCCCTCTGTGCTAGTTCATCTGCTATTTCATTTTCTCCTATTCCAGTGTGTCCTGGAATCCATAGAAAGGTGACTTTATTGGTCTCGCCTAGTTCATTGAGTTTGTTTAGGCATTCCCACACCATTTTGGAACTTATTACACAAGAGCTCAGCGCCCTAATGGCTGCTTGACTATCCGACATTATGATAATCCTTTGTCTTCTCTATCCTTCATCAATATTGAACTGGGCGCACTTTCTCATGGCGTGGATTTCCGCTTGAAAGGGGTATATGTGAAGAGCATTCTGTACAAATCTAAACCTATTCTTTCAAATGACTCAAAAGAAGACTTTAACGGTGAACATTTTCTCGTTGAAGAATGTCAATTTATGTTGTAAATTTGACGTGTTTACGGTTTTTTTATGAATATGTACAGTAGCCACAGACAAATATTCAGTTCAAGCTCCTGTGCTGGTGAGCTTACTCCAAACAAATCAGTCAATTATAATTTTAAAGAAAACATATTTGTATTCGGTGTAAATTTTAATTTTTGAAAATCGCAGAGCGCTTTCGGCTGTTAAGCCATATTCAGTGCTTACTCGTCAGGTATTTGTTACAAGAAACTTTTCGACAACACATTGACGTACATAACCTCATATTTTCGACAACACATTGACATACATAACCTCATATTTTCTCTCCTTGCTTACTTTTTCAATATCCAAGATTTTGTTATTGTACTGTACCACTCTTTTTATCAATTCTAGCCTACTAACCCGCTTTCCGTATATTTAATTAGTAAAAACCATCCACCCTGTAAGAGCTGTTCCATGTATATGTACCCCAAGCGCGTATCTCATTCATACTTTTGCATAGAAAGTAGTCATTTCGTATGTACGAAGGAGTTGGCATTACACCGTCGCCTCGTTGGTCAGACAAGAATAGAAGTATTGAGTTAGCATGCAAACGTTGTCCCATGTTCCAGAGAATTTGAGCGGGGAAAAGGGAGTCTTTTGTAGTTACCATATATCCAGTATTCTCAAGTCTGCCGAAGGGAAGACTTGCAGTGTCTTTAAAATCCACACACAAAAAAAATTAATAAAATAATAATCAGTGTGGAGTGAAATTGAAAACGATTCTGTTCGAACGATGACAGCGCGCCGATTTTTTCGGGAACTGAGTGCGCGAATGGCTGTTGGGAAGTTTTTCGTGAGCCTATCACGGATCTATGTTGATGTAAAAGTGATTGTTTATTTTGAAAACTGCTTCAAAAGTTATTGTTGGAACGAAAATCGACGCGGGATATATATGGTTATGGCGGCAGTGATAGGAAAGGGAAATCACGTGCTAGGTTTGTCAGATTCTAACCTCACAATATATGCGTGCCGAATAAAGGATTGAATATGGTAGGTCCTTTGTTTCATTTTAATGTAGTTTGTTTCTAGTACACAATAGAGAGTAAATTCACTGTCACACTATCGAATAGTATTTTATACTGGATGTTCTAAGAGTTTGTACAAAAAACTTAGGATAGGATTGCTTTCAATAATCTGCTCTTTCGATCACTTATAATAACACTAGAGGTTTGTATTTTATCGGGTATATTAGTTGTCACATACTTTCTTTCCCATTATTTCTCATCTCTGGTACGATATAAGTGATCTTGTAGTTGCAAGCTGCTTCTCCTCCACGCCAAGCTAATTCTAGCGCCAAAATGTGATATAATTCATTTTTTCTAATTTTGACATATAAGGTGACACTTTTCAAAACTGATTGACATTATGAAACGTCTTACTTTTTGTAACTAGTTGCATAAAGTAAAATTTCATGCAATTGGTGACGAAAAATGTATTTCAAAATTAGTGACAAGAAGAATTATTCTATTTATTAAACTGTTATACCTAATACAAGTTAAAAACATAAATTATAAACTAATTAATTATTATAAATATTGATAACACAATTATTGCAATTATTCAAATTAATTTCATTGCTCGAACTTGCTGTTATTTGGGAAGCGGCGCACATTGCATTAGATGTTTCACCAAATATTTCTTGCGCTATAAGTTTTTTATTATTCATGGAATTTTCAACAGAGGTAGATTTCCAACCTCCATGCACCTTTAATTTTAAAATATCAGCGCTACTGTCTGCTAGGAAAGTGGCAGAGCTTCTTCTGAAGCAGTGGCCAGTATATAGAACAGGATTTGAAAGACCAAGAAATTGTGCAATAATTTTTGGCAGACTGCTAAATGTGTTAATTCCCACATGAGTTCTGGTACATTTTCCATTCGCATATTTTACAAAAAATCTGTTGTGTTTAAGAAACTGTGGGGACGCAAATTAATACATTTTCTTAATATTTCAACAAGATTCGTATTTTCAATGTCTCCAATGGTAATTGCAAACTGCCGTATAACTTTTGTTTTTGAAGGTGGGATATCAACACGAAAATGGCTTCCTTCGTCTATAACATTTTCAACTGGAAGAAATGTTAATTCTCCTCTTCTGCATGCTCCTGCCATTCCAATTATCATTGCAACCTTAGCCATTAAGTATTCTTTGTCATCAGCTTCCACTAAAAATTTGGCAAAATCTTCTTCAATAAAAACTCGAAATGCTTCAGTCTCGACTATTGACTGATGTAGGTATAACCAATACAATTAATAGTTCCAACCTAACCGTCTCATATTCTTTGAAAAACATGAGAAATAAATTGTCGATGGAAACATAATACTCCTTAGATACTTGTAAATGAGAACATGTCATTTATCACAATAATTATGGTCCATTATTACTACGATTCACCGATGATCAATTTAATTACCAACATTAATCTCATAAAATACTTTTTCTGGTTTAAAAGACACCAGCAGTGACTACAGAAAATAATAAGAATAACTTCAAAGTGGAAATAAATTATTTTAAAAGGTACACACCACAGGAGTCAGCTTTGAATATGTGTCAATTAAAATTATGGAGATTTAAATAGAAGTAGTGATTCAGCAGGGTCTTTGTTATATAATTCATCTTTTACATTACTTTTTCCAAATGTTGGCGCAGCCACTTCTACGTGCGGTATTGAACTTGGACCTTGAAACTTGGCACCACCAGTCTAAAGCTGCTAAACCTTGACCACTCAGCTTTTTGTGCTCTTGGTGGTACGGTCTATGTGGAGAGACCAGTAGCTCTTATCAGGCTCAACATTCCACTAGGTCCTTTTTAGAGAAATACTCCTTTGAGAACTGTAGACCCAGGAATCTATATTTTCTTTATCTGGCCCCTGCTAGAGTTAAATATGAAAATTTGATACTTAATAATTTCATTCCAAGTTTTAGACCATGCAGAACTTTTTGTATAGAGTGGATTTTTTTCACAAAACTAAGAATATGGCTCCGATTTAATTGGACACATAGTATATACCGAGTTCGACTCTCAACACACTACAAATGATGGTTCGAATAAACTTTTTTTTTCATCCTCTATATACAGTGTGGAAACCACTTATGGAATAAAATTCTTTATGTCATTATTTTAGAAAATTATAAAAAATGCCGAGATACGTCAACTATTGAATTGAGTTGTGCGTTATGTAAACATAAGTGTAAATGTACTGGGTGATTCACGCAAGTATGCCGTAGTGGGTGTTGTTTTTTTTAATTAAACACCCAGTATATTCGCATATTTTTGAAATCCTTTTAATGAACTCATTCCAACAAACTAAATAATGTATGGTCAATTATGAATTATACAGGGTGAAATTTTTATTTTCACAGTTATTAAACACATACATAAAATATCTGATGTATTTGATTTTAATACATTAAAATAAATGCTCAAAATGTTCTCCACCTAGTTGTTGGCAATAGCAGAGTCTCCTATAGAACTCCTCCTTAACTTTGTTTAAAGTTTGAGGTGAAATATTCCGTATTTCTGTAGTAATCCTGTCTTTGAGGTCTACAATGCTAGTTGGTTGTGTTGCATATACTTTGTTCTTGAGATAACCCCACAGAAAAAAATCTAACGGCGTAAGGTCTGGCGATGTAGCTAGCCACTCAATAGTACCTCTTTGTCCAATCCATTTATTGGGGAAGATTTCATCTAAATAAGTTCTTACAATTAAAGCATAATGGGGTGTTCCCCGTCTTGCTGGAACCAAACATTTTCATTCGGTAAACTAGGATCTATTGCGTTGGGATATAAGTTTGCCAACGCAGGAATAACTTCATTTCTAAGCATATCAAAAAAACATTTAGCTGTCAAATTTCCATCTATAAATATGGAACCAATAATATGGTCGCCTATGATACCGGCCCAAACGTTCACCTCTTGAGGGTACTGAGTATGTGTTTACGCATCCAATTAGGATTCTCTGCTGACCAATATCTACAGTTCTGTCGGTTTTCATCTTTATTCAATGTGAATGTTGATTCGCCAGAAAAAAGAATGGTACCAAGAGCTATCTCATTTATGTTCAGCTTAGTCATCAATTTTTCGCAGAAATCCATTCTACGATCTGGATCGTCTTCTGTAAACTCCTGCAAAAAAGTTAATTTGTAGGGATTGAGTTTTTCTTTATGAAGACATCTTAGAACAGTTGTATGACTAACATTATTTTCACGGGCAATTTGACGTGTACTTGAAGTTGGATTCTTTTCGACACTTAACAAAATATCCACTTTCACATCATCTTCAACGAAGTGTGGTTTTCTTTTCAATGGTTTGACATGTCCAAGTTCTCTGAATTGTGCATGAATTTTAGACACAGTACTTTGTGGAATATTAGGTAATTCGGGATACCTGTGATTAAATTGCCACTTCAACTTGTCATCTGCAGTTATCCCCGTACCCGATCATCATTAAAATCTCAATTCGGTGAGTCTCAGTTAAATATTTCATTGTTATGTCGACAAGGAAAGAGTGTCTCACAAAGATTTTACTTTTTCAGTATAAACTGTCAACACATCAACAACTGACAGAATAGAAAACAATCCGCATTATTTACCGATTTATGACAATCCACATTATTTACCGATTTTGTCTAATTATTGGCGTTTTTAGGCAATTTTTAGGTATTTATGATAAAATACATGTGCGTTTAATCAACGAACATTAACATAGTAATGTTCGTTGGTTTAATATACAAATACATCTAATAATTAGTTAGTTTAGATTTTTGATAAATCCATATTTAGCTAATTTAAAAAAGTACCAATATTTCAAGTGTAATAAACTATTTATTTCAAAATTTCACCCTGTATAATTCATAATTGACCATACATTATTCAGTTTGTTGGAATCGGTTCATTAAGAGGATTTCAAAAATTTGCAAATATACAAGGTGTTTCATTAAAAGAAAACAACACCGACTATGGCATACTTGCTTGAATCACCCTGTACATTTAAATTTATGTTTACATAACGCACAACTCAATTCAAAAGTGTCTCGGCATTTTTCATAATTTTCTAAAATAATGACATGAAGAATTTTATTTCATAAGTGGTTTCCACACTGTATAAAAACTGCATCAAGTCTTGTGCAAACAAAAATAATAAAAAAATTGATGAAAACGGCAGTCCGAAGACCGCCCCGAGGAGTCTAACTATACTCTAGTTAACCCGGAGTGGTGGTGGTGGTAAATCTGTTTAGAATTCAGTGGACGTCTTCACCTTGTATTGATTCCCTCCTTCCACCATGATGATTCTCACTGCTGGTGGCTCACTAACAGATAAAAATATCGATAGATTGGCAAAAATTTCAACGTGTCTGTGCTTGTGGGATTTGAAGAAAGGTTAAGTTTTTAAATCAAAAGGGAGATTGGGTGGAAGGAGTGTAATAATTCGAAATTTTTAATGTATTCATTATATTATAGAATTCGCAGATATTTTGTACATACAGGGTCGAGAAATCTATAGTACGCTACGTGTTATTCCATTGGTAGGGTCATAGCTAATTAAATCCCCTATCTTTTCAGTGAAAATATTAAAAATATTCGACGTTAATGTAACACACACCTTGTATAATATTATCCATAGCATTGCATTATTTCCCATAACCACTTACCTGTACTCAGGACTTAGAATAATCCCATTTGCAATCGTTAGATTCACAGTAGGTACCCAGCAAATGGAAATAAAGGAAAATCTAAAATCAGATTATTGAGTGATGCAATCCACAATGGAAGATAACTTGGGACGAGGCTCGTCTGAGACATTTTCAGACAGTAAATGATAGACCCCTTCATAGGGTCTTAGAGAGTTTCAAATGCCTTTTAATCTCTCGGGTTTACGTTCACAATTACTAGAATATCGTACCCTTTACTTTGAGATCGGAGTTGTCTTTATTAGGAAAACGGACTTTACTGGTAATGTCGACCACATCGCTAGGGTAATAACGAACTCCAAACTGAGTTCGAATGGCTCTAATCTATAATTTGCGTGATGTAGTGTGATATAAACCGAGAGAAAGTTTTATGAGCGCGTAGGCATTTATAATCTTTTGGATTTATAATTTTTCAAGTGTAGATTTGGATATTTTAAGTCCAAATCACGTCACCAATGACATACAAAACTAGGATGAAAGGTGAAAAAAGAATAATTATGTACGGCGAGATTAAATATTGAAAAAAAAGTGCCCTACTTGATGTATTTATATCTTGTAGATGTCGTTTTTCGCTAATATTTGATTAATGTTGAATCGTATATTAAATTACGAGTACGGACAGTGACGTTTTTCACACGAGTGAGAAATATTGGGGCTCGAGGCACAAGCCGAGTGTGAAAAAACTTGAGCTTGAGCAATGTACAGTGTTTCTGCTACAATTAAAGTCAACATAGTTTAACTCCAAGAGCTCATTCATATCTCAAATGTGGTTTTATGAATGGTTCAATAACACTCAAAGTCCAAACCGCAATAAATTTTATTATAGTCCCCAAAAAGGACATGAAATTGTTTTCAAATAAAAGTTTGATCATAACAAGTTGTATTAGTGGGTAGTCAAAATAAAATAAATGTAGTTACCTGTATGAAACATGCAATTCAAAGAAAGTCGGGTTGTTGCCAAAAGCATATTGATAATTTCTAACTTTTGGTAAAAACCTGACTTTCTTTGAATTGTATGTTTCATACAGGTTACTACATTTATTATATATTGACTACCTACTAATACAACTTGTTATTATCAAACTTTTATTTGGAAAAAATTTCAAGTCCTTTGTATTTTGTATTTCAACAATTTCCTAAATGTTACTTTAACAATCGTAACCCACTAAGCAAAGTAATATTTATACAATATTTCAGTAACCTTTCATCGTAATGTGTAATGTTACATCAGAGTTTTCTACTACCTTACTGCAAAGGTTCAGCAACTACCGAAACGGACGTTCAGCAATATTACAAACGGAATGTGTTATTATTATTTATTCCAGCAAGGTTACTGCAACATTGCATTTAATGTACAAGAAAAATGTAAATGCGATATTAAAAATGTCGTTTTGTGACAATGTTGCAGCAACTACTGAAATTGATTGATACATGTAATGTTTCATAATTAGTAATTGCAGGAAGGTTTCTGTCATGAGAAGTTGTTTAGTTTACATGTCCTTGAAAGCCTTGGAGGTCAAAAAGACAAAATGTTTAATTTAATAATTTTATTCATATAAAATATAACAAAAGAAAACAAATGAGTACTCAGCACATTAAAATGTAAAAAAAATGAAAATTCTTTTTGTTCTTATCCTGAAACAAACCTGAAACAAAATAATCATTGAATGTTCAGAGCTTAAAGATTGATAACTTGACCTACTACCTACTCTACTAAACCTCTCAAAAATATCTATAAAGCAACCTCAACAAACCATTGAAAAAAGTTTCATACATGGTAATAAAAATCACTGCTTCCCTCTGTCAAAACGGGTTTTGGCAAACTGCAACCGAGTCATCACATTCCTTTCAAAAGCACTCATCATCCTTGATGCATGGAAAGGAATGTCTTACTGCATCTGAAACAAAAAAATATTGTAAATACCTACAATATTTAACTTAAACATGATAGTGCTATTTCTCATTAACGCCACCAATGTACTGTAGAACCTGGAAGTAAAATTGAAATGAAAAAGTATTCCCCAGCATTCACAAATGTAAAAGTATTCTCCAACAGACTCCAACCTTTCAAATTGAAAAGAACTGTAGTTTACTACTTACAAGTACATACTCACCAGTTGTTGTTTGTTGTTTCTATCTTCTAATTTGCATATATATCTTATGAACATAAATTGATTACGACAATTTCGTTCCTACCTATCTGTATAATAATATGTAGGTACCGAAACGTACTATTTTCCTACTAAACACAGAAAGATAATACATATATACCAAGCCATCCTAACCTAAAATACTTAAATAAATTATGTAATTGCTTTACCTTGAATGCAGATGCATTTTCCATTGTTCTGCCACCAAAAAAAAATGGAAAGCAATAATAGTTCAAAATAAACAAGAGTACCTAAGTAAAACAAATCACAATACACAACTAAATTGCAGAATGAGGCGTACTGCGTACTTCTCGAACACGAAACTCGAAGCAATATGGTGGCGCCCCGGCATCTTCTCATGACCGGGAAATACAAAATTGTTTGGCTTGTCTGATGGGAAATATCATTTAAAGTTTATTTATATTTACTATTTAAAATTGTCATGGCGTATTATTTCATATATTTCTGCGATGATGCAATCGAAAACTAAAAATGTATTGTGTTTTCTATGTACTGTCAATATAGTTTTTAGCTAACTTATGTATTGTTGTAAATATAATGTAACTTCAAACTCAGTGCAACGTTCCTATTTAAATTTGATAGATAGTTCCAAATGTAACCTGCAGTCACATTATTCGTAGATAGTTTTTGTATTGTTGCATTTATAATTAACTTTCATGGCTGATGTAACATTGCAGCTGAAACTCAATCAAAAGCTCGCTATATAACTTACGTACAACTTGTCAGTAGCTTTTTCTGCCATGTTAGAAACTTAAATATAGCATTGAGCTGTATGAAATATTACATTATCATGTTACGAAAGTAAGCCATACATAATATTGTGGTAATATTTTGTAACATTACATGCTTAGTGGGAATATTCTCAATTTGTACTCTCAATTATATGTTCATCTTTCATATTACATTTGAATCTATAGTTCTGGTTTGAATAATACTAACATAATTTCATAAGATCTTTGTTTATTGAGTGTACCATTTCTTTTTATTGTAGCCTGATGATGGTAATAATGTACCGAAACTAGTAGCATCATATGTGTCCTTTTTGGGGTATATAATAAAATTTATTAAGGTTTGGACATTTAAAAAATCCAGGAAATGCAAACGCCATCCATTTTTTAAATAAAAATAATATAAGTATAAATAGTTCCTCTAAAAAAGTCTTCTTCCTTCTGGTTCCTTCACCTCTTGCTTTACATAATCAGACCAATAACTTAAAAATTAGGAAAATTCTACTACACAACATAATATTAGTGAAGTTAGCTACGATGTAATATTGCGCTCTCAATAATTTTTTCACATAGGGTGGTTCAGAATACGATTTTTAACCGCGCTGTTGAATTTGATTTAACATTGCGATTTTAACTACATCGATTACAATTCTCACAGCTCATTTTTCTAATCGAAATCTACATTTAAATTCGATATCAGACCATATTTCAAAATGTCTGGGTCTATTTCTAAAGGTTTGCGGTCTTCTAGGATGTAAAAAACCATTCAAAATTTGTAAAACATCATTTTGATTGAAATAATGAATTATCAGATATTCAACCTCACTTTTTAAGGTTAACAACTCAACGTCAAATGCCAAAACCCTCTTGAACCGCCTTTGAACGCCCTTCGAGGACCGTTCACGTGAACTTCTATTTGAACCACAGATCAGTAATGACTGACGTACTTACAACAAAAATTTGCAACAACAGAACACAGAACCACAGTTGAACTATGCATCTACAACCGGGCCTATGTTTAATGAACCATTGGTTTGGTCAACATAGTTTATTTGAAAAATTTCGGTCGTTCGTCATTAATTAACCACTCTTTCATACAATTTGAGGCTGAAATAATTTGTTTTTGACATAGGACACTACATCATTCTTCTGATTATTGATTGATCCACATATTCAGTTTTATTAGATGAGCTGCAAATTCACATGTACATAATGTATATTGGAAAGTTCTTAGCCTACTATAAAACCAAACAAAATTTCAATGTTAAAACATTTTATCACTCAACATATTCTCCTCTTAATTGGATACATTTATCACAGCGAACCTGTAACGTCTCTAGATCTTAAAAAAAATGTTTCTTCTTGCTCTGCAAACCAGACCTCCACAGCTTTTATTACCTCTTCGTTGGGAGAAAATTTACGACCTTTTAAACTTTTTTTCAGTTGATGAAAGAGATGATAGTGAGACGGGGCCAAATCTGGTGAATAAGGGGGGTGTTCTAGTAATTCAAATCCTGAATCACAAGTCTTTTGCATGGAAACATGAGATTTGTGTGCAGGGGCATCGTCCTGCAAAAAAAACGTAGAGTAGTCAGTAATGTCGAATAGTAATCTCCGGTTATTGTTCTACCCTTATCCAAGAAATCAATCATGATCACTCCATGGCAATCCCAAAAAACTGAAGCAAGAACTTCTCCAGCAGATTTTTGGACACGAAACTTCTTAGGTCTTGGAGAGGACGAAGGACATTGATCACCAAGGGTATTAAGCATATCTTCGTAAATCTGCTTACCTCTCAACACATTTAAATACAGGTACTTGATGATGGCTCGATACTTCAATTTTTCGATCTTCGTAATTTCGGTGGACATCTTTTTTCTTTCAATATATTGCGCAACTCTGGCTAACTAGATATCAATACATCCTTATGAATTCAGTACATCAGGATAGCCAAACATTCTGGTTCTAAAATAATCATACTATATATTATACTTCGCTTTTCGAAGCAACTACGTTGTCATGTTATTGTTATCGGATTAAGACTACCCTTAGGGTTTTGGTCTTGAATCTTCAAATTACAACAGAATATCTTGGAATGGAGTATATATGAAAGATTCAATCTTCTGACTGGTTCGCTATTTAAAAAAAAGAATGTTATCAAGATTCAAAGAGACACAATGGATCAAATCTAATGTTAGTCTATTTAAAATGAGTGAGATTCTCTTGAATTTTGTTTCGCTCACTTTCATTCATGTTTTTCTCGCTGATGGCATTTCTTCGACATCCTCTTTGAAAATACCTCCGAAATAGTCCTCTTTGCAATACCTAATTACCCTTTTTCTTTAATTAAACTAATTAATTTTAATACAGTAACCACCCGATTTAAACAGCAATGGATAACAAAACAGATCGAAAAAGTCGCCAAGTTTAAAGTACCAACATTATTATCGTATTTTGAAATTAAAGGACACGTTTTGTAGCATATAAAACGCAGTTTAAAGCAAATTCCAGCATCGAATAACATTACAATCAATTGTCTTTCGAAATTTACGACCAAACCGAAAGAAAGCTCGCCAAGAATGTTATATAATCTACCTTCATCATGTTTAGACTGCAAAAAGTTGAAAAAGAATGTCAACGAGTCAACAACGACAAAAAATAATTAAAAGACGTCCATTCATTAAAAACATGAACACGATTTTGAAAACGTATCCGCTGATCGTAATGGTCTTTATCTTCGATATTTTATTCATTCAATTTCTCGCAATCGGGTTTTTTTAAGTGCTCTTCTTGATACTGACAGGTCTGCTGTCGATGCTGTTCAATCTCTTTTTTTTTCTCAAATGTTTATACTACCAGTATTTGACAATTTATACGTTAAGAACTGTAATTACTAATTAATCAAATTGTCTATTGAATAAGATATTATTTAATAGAGAAAATCGAGCTGCCTTTATACCTTGGCAAGTTTATCTGAAGCCGTGAAAGGAAGGCAGTCGAAAACATTCGATATTGCCACGTTTAACTATGAAAAAGCTAAAGTGCTAAGTATGAGAGGTAGAGGTTAGATTAGTATCATATATTGATAACATGCTTTACTAAAAATTGACAATTTTCACAAGAAACTGTAATTAAGTAGACAATAATAAGCATTTTTGGATCGAAAATGGAAAAAAATGGATAATAACATATTGGTGGCTCAGATGGTTTTTGGATGGAGAGCTGCTTCCACGTTGTATACGAATGAGTGTGACAGCTCTCCATGGCGCTGCAAGTAAAACCTCAGCCATGCTTCACCCGCCGTTCCACCTACAATCAGATGTTGATTCCAGAATACAAATTCCTGACTAAAAGAGTAGAATTTTCCAAGATAATAGGGATTTTGTATTGTTCACTCTAATAACGAAGTTAAGGGAGATGAAGATGAAATAAATGTTATTTCGAGACTCTCTTCTTCCTCGGTGAATAATCCTTAGGTTTAGTAAAAAGCCACACAAACGTAGCGTGGTGTGTATCAAAATATAGAAGTATTAAGCATTGTTCAAATCAAATTAATGAAAGGAGGATACCACCTTAAAGTTAAACATGAGTGTCTGTGGGACGTTAGGATTGAACTTAACAAAAATAGACAGGAACGACAAGCAGCATATTTAATACTTCAAGAGTTCATGGTAATAGAAGGTTTTGGTCAGAAGGAAATTGTACAAAAAATTAAAAACATAAGATTTACATATTGCCACTACTGGTACTTGACTTGCTGCTCATCGACTCAACACGGCTCCATGTAAACGATTGTTTTGAGTCGACTTGATTGAGCAACCTCTACCAATTAACTTGACCTGTGTGAACATAAAACACACTCGACTAAGCTACTTCACTCATCGTCATGTATGACGAAGTCCTAAGACTGCCTATAGGAGAAGGATGTAGAAGTATAGCCAATGCAGACGACCTTGCTATACTGGTGGAAGCTAAAGACCTACAAGACCTGATTAACAAAGCTGACCGAGCAATACAAATAATCAATATGTGGATGTACCACAATAAACTAAAATTGGCATACCACAAATCTGAAGCCATCATCCTAAAGGGGACTAAACAAGCCAGAGTTAGGGACAGGATAACCTTCCACATTGAGGGACAGTTGATTAACCCTGCGACGACCCTGAAGTATCTGGGCATCTACTGGGATCATCAAGGTCTTTTTGGACCACATATAAGGTATGCCTGCAACAGAGCAGACAAGAAATGTGGAATACTAAGCAGGCTAATACCGAATGTAGGAGGCCCCAACAGTTCAAAAAGATTGATGCTATATGGAGTGGTTCAGTCCATCTCACTGTATGGAGCCCCGGTGTGGTACGAAGGAATGCAGATCACTAGATACAAAAACATGATCATCAGGTCTCAAAGAAGAGCACTACTCAGGATAGCAAGTGCGTACCGAACTGTATCTGCAGAAGCGATCCAAGGAAAGGAAAATCCTGCACGAAATAGGAGCAGTAACAGGTTTACAGAAAGAAGAACAAAGGAAGAGGATCATTGAAGAGTGGCAGAGTGAATGGGACAGTAATACAACTAAGGCACAATGGACAAAGATGCTGATTACATCGCTTGAAAAATGGGTAAACTTCAAACACCGGCAGCTAAATTACTGGTTCTCCCAGTTTCTAACAGGACATGGCTCCTTTAAGTCATATGTATATAGAATTGGGAAAGGAAACATCAGTGAATGCAGTGAATGTAACAAGGAAGATGATGCAAGACACTCCGTTTTCGACTGCATCAGATTCCACCAAGAGAGAAAAAAGGTTGAATTAGAAATTGGAGACAAATTGATGATAGATAACGTGATAGACAAGATGGTGGAGAGCAAGACAAACTATAACAAGATTCTGAAATTCTGTACTGACATTGTTAAAATAAAGGAGGAAGAAGGCAGGAGAAATGAGGCTACCAGGAGAAACTAGGCTACCGCCAGTGTACCCGACGAAAACTAGTAATAGTGGTACCAGGTGCACTGGTTTTGGTACACAGGGTGGGGTTTTAGCTGGTAGGCGCCCGGACATTGGCCGAGTGAATCCAGCACGCTTGGGGTACCTTCCCAGGCAGTCTTTGGAAGATTTCCCCACCCACAAAAAAAAAATTACTTCACTCAACCAAATCACTGGCTGCGTCTAAACCAGTCTTTGAGTGCCAACCGTTTTTTGTAGATCCAGTTAATGGTATTGTTAATCTGCTTTATACTGATAATTTTATTTAAACATTTAAACTTCAACAGTCTGTCAGTGATCAGACTTAATTATACACCAATGGATGTGAAGAAGCACCGTTCAGTTGGGGTATAGTTCAATTTATTCGAATAAACTTTTTGTTTAATGGAAAACTTAAATTTGACTAGGTTTTATTGAATCACACTGTATATTATTAGTTTCCAATTGCTCTTTGAACTCGAATAATCAGTAGACCTACACCTGTGAGATACGCTTTGGCATTATTGATATTTTCAGATTCCAAAAAACCTACAAATTGAATTAATTAAAAAAAAAGGTGAAATAGCTACTTATTCATATTTTGCGACACCCTTTCGGGTCCATATTAAATGAAAGATGTGCTTTATCTGGATAATATGCCCACATCTGACTATCTCTTAATGGATTAAAATTTGTCAAAACGTATAATTGGAGAGTGACGGTTTGTGTTATCTTGATCGCGTTCCTTTTTTTTATATTCCACACCGTGAAGTTATCGACAAGGGGGTGAGAATACGTCATCGGCGGGCCGCAGGCGAATCCTTTGCATCCCCACAATGGGGAATTATAAATTGGTAGGGGATTTTTGACTTCAGCCACTACATTGTGGCTGACAGCTGCCACGTCGATGATGATAAAACCTTAACGAAGTTGAATTTTTTAAATTGAACGCGACATAAATAAAGTTTATTACTCTGTTTCTCGGTTTTTCTTCGGAAATTAAGGGTGAAAAACACATAAAGAATACAAATAACAGATAGGATATTAGTGATATGTTGATTTCACCATCTATAACAAATTAAATAAGTCCTAATACACACGATTCGACAGATGGCATGAACCGGATCATTGCAGTTGAATAGTAACTTTTTCTGATTCAACTTTATATTGAAATTTTGATGATTATTTTCTTCACTTGTAAAAATCTGACATTTTGGTGGTTTTCAACAATAGCAATACATTATTCTAGCCATCTGATAATTCTGCTTCCTCATCGATAATACCTTGTTTACATTGAAACGTCAAAATTTCATTTTGAATTTGTTATTATTGACAACTGAAAGTGCTTCGAAGTTTATTGAAATATGAACACAAACCGATTCAGTGCCATCACCCAAGAGAATATTAACATTTAATACATTTAAATACATTTTAAATTGTTGAAAAAAATTGTCTTCCCAAATACAACTCGTTCTCCAAATTTTTTCATATAATTTTTTATTTTCATCATTCAAACTTGTTTATTTGAGGCAAAAATATGAAAACAAACCGATTGATAAAATCACGAGTCCGTTCGTGGAATAGAAAAAATTATCGATAAAATTTGAAGGTCTCGTGGTATCACCTTTGAAAAAATACTAGGTACCTCAGACAATCTATAGTTTTCCACAAAATCTCACCTAGAATTGTCAATGTTATAAAATATTTTCATGGAAAAGGAGGAGCAATGTCTGCCTGGACCGACACTCTGTAACAAAAGTTGTGTCAAAGGTTGTGTTTGTAAAATGGAAAAACTATCATCTCTCATCTCCCAATACCCTTTTTCTAACTCAATTTTCATGCATTCTTGCAATGTTTTCGAGCTCATTTACAAGAAATCTTTGTACAGGGTGTCCCAAATTGGTGTGTTTTGCAGGGTATGTCGTAAACTAAAGGAGATAGAAGAAAAGCAGTGAATATGTTATGACTTCTTTTTTTGTTAGAGTAACGATAGCCTTATTAAATCTTTAGTAACTCCCTGCAGCTCTAAGATACAGGGCGATTATTGAAAACTGTCGAAATCTACAAGGTGCTATAATCTCTTAATTAAGAGAAATATAAAAAAACGTTATGGAAACTTTTGTAGACATGATATTAAAGAGTTCAGTGGCGCACAGAATTTTTGTGCTAGGGGACTCACTAAGGAAATATAATGCAAACTTATGTTGCTTCAAATGGGATACCCTGTATATTTTGACGTTTTCTGTTTTCTTTTTCAATTGTCATTCACCTGATATGACATATTATAAATCTTTTTTCAATGGTTGGAGCTACAGTGCAAATAAACCATTTATGGATGTTATCAGGTCCAGGTGAAACACCCTTAAAAAATTGACAAGACTAACTTTGAGAGTAGGGAAGATTTATTACAAAATACTTATGCCGCATTTAGAAGAATAAAGCCAGTGCACGTTTTCAATTGTGTAAGATCAGTAGGAAAAAGGTGTCAATTATTATTACAACAAAACGGAAGACATTTCAAACATTTGATGTAATTTTTACATTCTAATAAAATTAGTTACAGGTAGATCAGTTGTTACAATGTTTCTTGTTGTTTCATAAGTTTATTGTTTCTATTTTCTTAATAGATATATAATATGTCATATCAGGTGATTGAAAAAGGAAACTACAAACGTCAAAATATACAGGGTGTCCCATTTGAAACAACATAAGTTGCATTATATTTCCTTAGTGAGCCCCCGAACAAAAAATTCTGTGCGCCACTGAACTCATTAATATTATATCTATCAAAAGTTTCCAAAACATTTTTTCATATTTCTCTTAATCAAGAAGTTATAGTACCTTGTAGTTTTCGACAGTTTTCAGTAATCGCTCTGTATCTTCCAGCTGCAGGGAGCTACAAAAGATTTAATAGGGCTATCGTTACTCTAACAAAAGTATATCGTTGATATAAAAAAAAGAAGTAATAACATTTTAACTGTTCTTCTATCTCTTCTAGTTTACGAGATACCCTGCAAAACACACTAATTTGGGACACCCTGTACTCGCAGTATTTCTAGCAAAATTCAATTGAGGATAATTTAACCACACAGAACGTCTACTTTTTGCCACAGATACTAAAAGTAATCACTAAACAGTATTATCAATTATGCATCAAGCAAATAGGTAAATACCTACTTTAAAACAGTGTCACAAATGTAAATGTGAGGTTAGTAAAGATGTCAAATGTCTTTTTTTTCATATGCATAATGTTTTCTAAATTATTAGTAGCTTATTCTCTATCCGATTGACGCGTCCAAATCATGTCGAACTACAGCCGAGGCTATAGAGATTCGCTAATAAAGTATAGCGATTCATTTCGTTCGCTTATTCTTTATATCTTCCAGAAAATACAAAATAACATAGTGCTAGCTCTGTTGGGCAAAATATTGATCACTTAGACTCATTCACGCAAGTGGCAACAACAAACAAATCTCGTTTGAGGCTGATTACAAGCCAATTTCGATGCAATCACTCCGTGCTGTCATTCCGATTGAAAACCGTTACCGATTCGCAACATGCTTCGTTAAACAGCCGCAACGTGTGTGTTTGGCTTTAGTTTTATGAGTTCAATACTTGGATGAGGATGAAGAATCTATAAATAATGATAGTATTCCATATAAAAATTGTGCATGACTTCCTTCATTAACGAGCTAGAGGGATCTAAAGTTGGAAAGTAAATTTTTTTTTTTTATAATTAATAAAAGTATTGAGATTTAACAAGTTATAAATACTTGCTGTTGTGATCTAGAATAACCTTGACTGTTATATTCCCCGTCTTTGTGGAAATACGATACAAGGCCACGACATTTCCTCAAACAATAACACTTAATGTTAAAACGATTGTACACTTCTTTGTTTTTCGTAAGCTACATATTACGCACGAAAATAACCATTTCTATTAATTGTTCGTTCGAAACTGAGGTGTAATTAATTACAAAATTCCATTGTCACCTTCGCAACATTCACCTTGTAAACTACCCACACAATCTTATTCTTCTACGCCTATCTACCTTTATGGGCAATTGTTTCGGCAATAGGCAAAAGCTGCATTAATAATGGGGGCCACCAGCTCCACAGACAAACTGAAATCAAATTATTACGAGGGTGCTTCAAAATATTGTCATCGACAAAATTGAGAGAAAAAGTTGTCTTAGTTTGTGAAAATCGAGCCAATGAGTGACGTCCTTGCTTTGTCTTGTCATGTCTCAATCCGTTATTGAACGTGGGTCTATTTCTGCGACTGAGGCTAATCACCGACGCCGGGAGTACCCCTAACCATAAATTTTGGCGAACCCACTAGTGTTCCAACTATTGGTAGCGTTCTTTAACGATCCCAACATCCATGGACTCGGGACCTCGGTATTACGTCTCTTCCGAAAGACGGCATATCTACATTATAGGTACCTCGTGCTTATTGGTATAATGCCTGCGAGCTGTGGTATGCTACTTTGCTGCCGGCTGTACGGGCCCTATACGATGGTTTTCCCTGGCTTGGTCACCCATCCAAGTACTAACCATGTTCGACCTTGCTTGACTGTAGTTATCGCATCAAACGCGTTCCATTACAGTGCTGGGTCGTCGCCCATGAGTGACGTCCATTGAACCGCTTTAAATAACTCATTAGAAGTGTGACATCAAAAAAGTAAACTAGAGTTTCGCAATAAATTAAAAGGAAAAAGATGTCCACCGAAATCACAGATTATAAAGATACGAATCCCGGTAAAATTAATTATTTTAATGTTAATAAAATTGATTTAAAACAAGTAATTATCTAATATTTATATCTGTATAACTATCACACTTAAAAAAATGCTTATAAAATATTTGACCCATGATCGTAAGTTGAAGGAAATATTATGCAACCCTGTTGACAAATTTCGCGAGGCAGCACGAAAGGAGTCGACATTAGACGATGGGCATTTAAATGGGTAGGTCCACCCATCTATCTCTCTTTCTACTGTTCTCTTTAAAATCTGTGCCGAAATTGAAGGGGCAAGTGGAAGAAGGGGTCAAGTAACATTTTCTAAAAATATTCGATTTTGTCATGGAAGAAGAATTTATGTGCATATGTAACTTGTCCCATCAGGATTAGCTTCTACTCTTCATATCTGAGAAGATACTGACTGGTAGAAGGAGCTATGTTACATTAAACATCAAATACGCTGTGAAAGAAGGAGCTATGTGCCCATAACCCCTTCTTACGCTTCACAATAATACGTTTTAGCGCCATGTGCGGAGTGGGCTGCACGAATTTTCTCCACCAAGTTTAATTTGTCGTTCAGTAGTCCCAAAAGTGACACCTGCAGCAGATGCGAATCTGGGCAATCAAGTGAGGAACACAAAGAGAATGTGAAATTGGGCTTTGACTTAATGTCCCATGACCGTGAAAGGGCATTGAAAGACAAGAATGAATGCTACATAACGGTAGATCTGCAACAGACCATGCCTTTGCCGAAAATCACCACTTCAAAAGCTTTCTATCTAAGACAAATCTGGTTTTATAATTTGGGCATCCACTGCATCACCACTGAGGGCCAACAGTCGGTTATGCAAACCTGGACCGAAGATGTGGCCAGTAGGGGCAGTGCAGAAGTTGTAAGCAGCTTATGGAATTTTGCACAGGTTTGCGAGAATGCGAAAACACAGAGGAAACTGACAGTGTGGTCGGACTCCTGCTCTGGTCGAAACAAGAACTTCCACATGATTTGCTTACACCAGTTGCTGTTATTAAAAGGTTTATTTGAAGTTATCGACCATAAATTCCCCGAAGTAGGCCACACCTACTCACTAGAATACGCAATAAAACAGGAAATATATCTGAGAAAAAAATTCAGAATATTCGGCAGCAGTTCTTCTTCATCTTATGAAAAAATTATTGGTGAAGAAGTCCAAAACTCCAAGGAAAAAAGACGGCGTACTGAATGAATCCCAAGATTCATTTGAACACTTTTTATTCATTCCTTCCTATATTTTTCAAGTTTTGAAGAATTTTTTATTTCTGAAAGTTTGTTTGTTGAGATTCTCAGAGGATGTATGATTATTTTGAAATAATACGGTTATTAAGGTACTTGACACTTTCCTCTCATTTTTTTCAACCTATTACCTCCATGTCAGGAAATAAAAAGGGGTTATGTACATATAAATTCAGATTTTTATCAAAAAATGATGGAATAGCAAAATGTTCTGAATCTTAAAAAAACATCCAAAAATCATTCCTTGCACAAATCAAATTATCAAACTAGCTTTAATTAAAAAATGCCAGCTACTTTTACTAAAACCCATTTTTCTCAAAAACTCATATTTGTAACATAACTCCTTCTTCCACTTGCTCCTTCAATTGTGAAAATCGAAAAATTGGAATATCTAGCCATCAAGTACCTGTATTTGAAAGGGTTAAGAGGTAAGTAGATTTACGAAGATATTCTTAATATCCTTGGTGATCAATGTCCTTCGTCCTCTCCAAGACCTGAGAAGTTTCGTTTCCAAAAATCAAAAATCTGCTGGAAAGGTTCTTGCTTCAGTTTTTTGGGATTGGCATGGAGTAATCCTGATTGATTTTTTGGATAAAGGTAGAACAATAACCGGAGATTACTACTCGACATTACTGACCACTCTACGGAAAAAAAATAAAGAGAAAAGACGCGGAGAGCTATTCAAAGGTGTTTTGTTTTTGCAGGCCAACGACCGTGCACACAAATCTCATGTTTCAATGTAAAAAATTCACTTGATTTGGCTCCGTGGAGAAAAGAGGAGAATATGTTGAGTATCTTATAAAATATTTTGACATTGAAATTTTGTTTGGTTCTATAGTAGGCTAATAATGTTTCAATATACATTTGTATAAAAGCGTTTATTTAAAGAAATAGTGAGGAAGCAGTAATATTTTTGTTTTATTAGGTTAAAATCCGAACTGACACAGAAATTTTCATTTGCTTGGTGCATGTGAATTCTTATCTAACCCATATGTTTAAGCGTTGAAGGAAAAGTTCATTCACTTTCCCCCTATTGAATAATTCATATATCGATCTACCTCAGTCTGACCTTTCTGCTTTCCTCATATTAAGTAGCTTTTCAGTTTTCGGCCTACGAACCAAGGTCAAAATAACATTTTCCGAATATGACGGCATCGGAAAGACAACTATAGAAACTATACTTATATGAACGTAGGTGGTGTTTCTTCATTTGTCATCCATTAGAGTGGTATGAAAGAGGTGGGGGAGAATATCAGGACGAATAACGATCCGGGAGACAACCCGAACTTCCCGGAATGGGCGAGAAAATTTGGAAGCGCGCGCTCTCTTTCAGGTAACAGGGCAGGTGGCGAGCGCTTGCGCTCGCAGAAGAAAATCGTATCGGCCTTGGAAATGGAACGGGTGCATCGGCCGATCTGCCTTGCAAATTAACCAGTCTTTGCTTATTTATGAGATTTATGAACTTCTAACTCCTGTACTACTTCACTAGTTTCAGAATTACATTGGATTTTCCAGTTTTAACACTTTCGATTTTCGCGATAACTGAGAATTGGGCAATAAATGGAAAAATATATTAAAGTATGACTACAAAAAATTGCTGTCACATCATTACATTAACATTAGATTTAGAGGAATATTTTTTGTAATGACATTACAATGGTGTAGTCTACTATTTATAGGAAAGGAATCCAGTGAAGTGCTGATATCAAAACACTGTGGCTTCATCCATTTTAAGGAATAATTCGCTGATAAATGTCAAATTTTGCGATAAACACTTAATATGGTTGAAATAATACCCTTCTTGGTGTGCGTCATCGATTATGACGTATATCCGGTTTTTTGGCATGTCGTTTATTTTATTTGCTATTTTGACATAAAGTTAACCTTAAATTTGATAAATAAAATCATCAGGATCGTATTCAACCAAATTCGAAAAGGCTATGAAATTAATAATTACCAGCTTCTTTTTTTTAACTGAAGATACTTGAGAACTTCCAGAATGCTGAGGTTTTTCCGTGTATCTAGGCATATTTTTGTATTATTTAAATAAATATAGCGATAAGATTTATATTCACTTTCCATAAATAATAATTTACCGTAAAAACAAAGTACAGACCTGACAAGAACTGTCAGTGTGGCGGTAGAAAATGCCGCTAAAAAAATAACGCCTTCATATTATTTTGAACTCACGATTGATAGGTTGGCTTGCGCGTAATCTAAACATCAGCCAATCAAATTTTTGTGAGTGAATGATTATGGTTAACGTTTGTAATACACTTAAACGGTTCATTAATGTGATATTTTGATTAGGATTAATCACAGACCTGTCTTTTTTTTCCATTTCTTCCCACGTAATGTGTTAGAAAGACATTAACAATCGATGACGCACACCAAGAAGGGTATTATTCCAACAAATTCACTACTTTCAAACTCAAACGACAATTTTTTCTCAAGCCCGTTTGTAATTTATCATCAATTCCTCAGAATCCTCAATTTAGGCCACTAAACATTGAAACTTTACAGTACTCTAAGTTTTAGTAATATTTAATCAGGATGTGACCATATGGTTTTAAATGGAACTAACTGTTTTTAAATGACTCCACAATATATTTGTAAAAATCTGTAAATTGCAAGTAAATTGACAATTGTTTCGATATAAATATCATCGTCAGAATGACAGAAGTTACTTTTTTTTTGTGACCATGCGCACTGCAATTGGCAGGAGTCTCCTTAACTCTTAAATGTAGGTGGATATTATTATCCTTTCTAAATATAAATATGGATGTTGTATATTTATTATTAACAGCAGTAGCTGTGTAGTAATAAACCATGGTTGAAAAGAAGGAATAAAAAAGGCTTAGGAAAACCTAAAATCCTAGTAGTAGATGCAGATTCTTATGAATTTTTTTGTTCACTTGTATCAGAGGAAAATTATAATTATTTGCTTTGCTTGGTGGAAAATGACATCGAAAAAGTGGAATCTTTGATCAAAAATGCTTTTATAAGCAGAAGCACGCATAATATGTTTATTTTTATATTGTCCACTTAACAAATACTTTATATATAAAGTTCGATCAGTGATGTGACCACGGCATTTTTATAAGAAATAGTGCTTAATTTATTGAAATTTTCCACTTTTTATGCAATATGGTGTGAGAATAAATAGTATTTAAAAAAAACCACTGATATTTCAATTAAAATCCGGTACTGTCAAACACAAACGTTTTAATAATGTGCTTGCCGACACTTCTATTTTCGTTACCCATTGTTTCCTTTTTCTAGACCTTGAACCTACATTAGTAGTTAACAAGAATCTACTGTGGTGAAGTGTAAATACCTAAGGTGACTCAGTTTATAGAAATATACAGTGTGACTTCCTTAGGCTACTAAGACCAAGACTAAATAAACAAGACCAAAGTCTTGCTTTGCTCATCAGTAACCACATTATGTTGTTCATCTAGCCCAGGAGGGTTTCCATGACTGCTGACAGTGTGGCTCTGGTGGCACCACTGATAGCCAGACAAGTATGTCTGTATACCAACTTAAAATTATGTTTTTCTACTACTAGCTGTGGAGTTGACAGTTATTGCTTCTTCCAGCCAGCTAAGAAGTTGAATTTCATATGGATATTCTTTCACAATATAATTCTCTAAATAATGATAGATAAAGTTACGTTTTTCAATATAGTTTCATGTTTCCAACTCAATTATAATAATAATAATAATAATAATAATAATAATAATAATAATAATAATAATAATAATAACTTTATTCACTCAATAAATAAATACAAAGATTTGAATGAGTATACATGATGAAAGTGAACAAGGTACTCTTGCGATAAGTGCAAGCACTTGTTTCGCGGAGAAATACACATGTGTAGAAAAATATAAAATGTTAGATGGGAAATATAAAAATACAAAATGTAGAGAAAAAAAAAGGTAAGATATGTATAATATAAAAAAAATATAAAATGTAAAGTGTAAAATGTAGATAATAACAATACAATACAATACAATACAAGGATCGACGAAACAATACAATAATACCATACAACGAAGAATTAAAAAAAAAGGTAGAACGTGTCGCGGGACACACGGTAGGAACTTTAGTTCCTTTTAAGCAAAAGTTATGTAATACATCTGACGTTATAGATAAACAATTTACATATTCTTTGGTGGTAGAGTAGTAAGCACACCAGACTCTCACGCGGTAAACCCGGGTTCGATTCCCCGCGAGGAATTTTTTTTTATTGTTAATTTTATTTTTAAATAATCATTTTGCTTGATATTAATAACGACAACAGGTAGACGTTTGAAATATTTAGCAGAATATTCATTATTATAGATAATGGTACGGTACCCTCCATGAGGGAGTCCGACTGGCAACATCTACTTATAACAGCATCGTATATTTAAAAAAGGAAACCGTATCATTATACAAATTGGACATTCGTTCACCACAAAATTAGTGGAAACATAAAATTGAATTGTTAAATTTTTAATTTGAAGTTATATTACAGTTTGTAGAAATTTTAATTTTCTAGATTTTTCCTACGTGGGTCGTAGAAAAAATATGCTGCTCGACTCGTGTGGATTGTCCATATCGCACTTGAACGATTGAGCACTCCGCCTACGGCGTCGTGCTCCATCTTCGTCCTCGTGCGATATGGCCATCATATCCACACTAGTTGCACAAACTACAATTTCTTTCAAAATATGCCCTTTTACATTTAAAAACTACCTGCCAAATGTCAAATCAATTCATCCATCCATTTTAAAGTTATCGAATTAAAACATTCAAGTTTTCAAAATTTCAACACCCTGTATTTCGAAAAGTAGCTAGACCCCCTTAATCGCGCAAAAAAAATTATGGAAATAATAGTAAAAATGTATCCGAACAAATTCAAGTAGATCACTAGCACTGCGAATACCAGCTTTGCATAGAACTTCAATATAGCATCGGTGGTTCAGTGGTTAGAATGCTCGCATTGCACGCGGGCGGCCCGGGTTCGAATCCGGGTAGGAGCATATTTATTATTATGAATCGCTGCTTCGTAAACGAGAGAGAGACTGAGGAGGCATAAGCACGCAAAAGTAAGGCACATAACGAAGCAATGTAACATAACGTAGCGTAACGTAACGCGTAACGGTCAGATCTTTTGCGTCGCGACCCCTGGTCGCTCAAACATAACCTGGCGTAAAGAACTAAAGTTCCAATAATAATGTTAAGAGTTTACAAGAACATGTCTAATAGATATAAAATAGGGTATGCATGTAGAAGCTTCGCAATTGAAACAACACATTTCTAGTTGGAAATTAAAATTAGAAATTATGAATCAATACTTTTTTTATCACTCAATCGAATAGTCGTAGCATCTCAGTTCTTTGGCTTTGAAGGATGTGCTTCTTCAATGCTCTTTTGAAGCTGTCAAGATTAACTATAGATTTAATTATTTCTGGTATGTTATTGTATAATTTAGGGGCGAAATAAGTATATGAGCGTTGAGCACCGACCCTAACCATTAGAGGTGTAATAAAGTGATTCCTCTGACGAGTATTATACTGATGAGAGGGAAGCAGTGCTGTATGTTTGCTTGCGTGATATTTAATACTGGTGCATAAAAAATACAATTGTCTTATGTCTAACATTTGTGTTTCAGAGTATAGATCATTAGAAGGATATCTATTGTTCTTACAAAATATCAGTTTTAAAAATCGCCTTTGCATAACTTCAATAACATGAATATGAGTATTCAGAGCTCCACCCCACACTGCTATACCATAGCGAATGTGACTTTCCACTAGAGAATAGTACAACGTTTTCAAGTACTTCAGTGGCAGGATTTCTTTGAGTTTCCTAAATTTGAATAATATTGTCCTCAGTTTATTAACAGTATATTTAATATGAAGATTCCATTTTAAATGAATATCAATAACTATACCCAAATATTTCACTTTACGCTCTTGGTGTATATGGAAAGGTGTTTCAGTAAAGATCGTTAAGAGATCGAATGGAGGCATTCCAACCGAATTACAGCAAAATGGAAGGTAACATGTTTTATCAACATCAACGGTTAACAACAATTGCACATAATGGCGGCGAAAGCGGTACAAGAATTGCTTATTTAAACATGGCGATTTATAAAACAACAATTTCATCCCAAAGATTTCATTGTCAAATGGAATGGTATACGATAACTGTTTTATAACGAAGAATATTTAAGCACTACACAACTAAAAGTGTTTTATAACGCAACGCAATTGAATGCTATACAATATTTATTATACAACATTACAGCTTCAATAAGACAAGCTTAAGTAACTATTTTATAATGTTGTAGCAGTTAGTAATATAGTATATTATAAAACTCTTATACAAAAGGTATAAAAGTCTCGAAAAATGATATTTTTGATATTGTATAAACTGGCTTATGAGGTATTAAATCATTTTAAAAGAGATTATCATATAATGCGTTATAGCATAAATTGTAAAAGTCACTATAGAATCATTTAATACAACAATTTTCTTTAAAAAACAAAATTGTCGCAACAAAAGGCTTAATAAAAATAAAAAGTCCTTAAAACAACGCTATTCGACTATTATATACTATTATCAAAACCACGAATGGTTCTAGGTAATTTTTATTGAGTTCCTTGTTTTAGGCAACTTCTTAACACTACAAGTTCCGTCAATTTTTTCGACAACTGACGTATCGTTGAATCTTGGATCAGCTACTAAAAATATATCATTATATTATGTATTTTCAGCTTTTACAATATGTAATGTAAATTAAAAAATGACTCAGTTTCATTAGGGTAGGTGTAAAATCAATAGGGGTGCTTTTCGACCGAAATCAAATAGTTCTCGTTCAATTTAACTTTAAGAATTTTCGATTCGCCCCAGGACTATCCGAATTCGAGTGCTTTGTGATGGAAATGATGCCTTAAAGGTATAAACCCACTTAAGTGGAATCTTGTTACATGTGTTCTATGGCGCTTTTTGTGCTCACTCTTATTTTCCACTGCTTCAAATGTCAGAAAAAAATTGTTTCTATATATATATAGGGGTACCGGGCGATTTTTATTGAGAAATAAAAGGGTTCTGATAAGCTCGACTCCGCCTACTGAGGACAGCGAGATTGTTAATGATTTCTTGAGGGCTTTATATTTTCATGAAGCCATTGTAGCCACTGGTAGTTTGTTCAATGAACCGTGTTTTTTATTATGAAGAATCGCCCTTTTTTGAATGGCGGTGGGAAGACTTGAATAAAATGTATCATCCGTACGCAAGAGGAGAGACAAAGTAAGTATGACCTGCAAAAAGAGCTTTTAGAAGGACCTGTAAAAAAAGGAGAAATATAACCTCAGGCAAAGCTGTAGAAGCTCTAAGTTTCCTTTCTGGGCACCTGAACTCTTTCGCGGATTCAGCCCCAATTTAATATTGGAAGAAATAGGTAAAGCCGAGAAAAAGAGAAGATCTGACCATTGAAAAGATCCAGTAGGGCTTATACAACCAAAGACTCTTCTGGGTGATTACAACCTGTTGAGATCAAATGAAGTCAAAGTAAAACTGCGCTAAGAGTTTTAACAGGGATCCCAACGGGACATTGTCGCCTGAATGGGCACCTGGAATAGCTCAAAATAGTGGAGGAAGAGGAACGTAGATTTTGTCGCATGGAAGAAGAAACCTCCATCCACATACTTTCTAACTGCATAGCACTTCAGAATCCTAAGGTACAGCACCTGGAAGGTAACTGGACAGAAGCGGAACATTTACCTAAGTTGAAGCCTGCTGATATCCTGAAATTCCTCCGGGAAATAGGACTAAAGGAGCTACTAGTTTCTGGGACTCTCCTCAGAAACTGAGTAGAAGTATGGGGGCACAATAGATCTTTCAGTTCTCAGTTAATGTCACCCCAAAATACATACCTACATACAAGCTCTAAGTTACAGTTAGCTTCTATTAGTTCCTATATAAACGTATAGGTGGACAACTGTCGCTGTAAAAACCAAGATGTCTTCCGTTAAGATGATCCATTTAAAGTTTTATGATGTAGCGGCTGGATACTGGAAATTTCAGTGGGAAGGTTAGTGTCCCTTGTCTCCTCCGAGGAGCCGCCACTGAATTTACAGAACAGCTACGCCCATATCTGTTCTTTTCTATAAGAAAAATGATAAAAAACTATCTGCCAAATACACCAAAGATTATTCTCGAGGGGAGAAGTACATAAAAAGGTTGAGGTTAAGGTTTTTCTATTCCATTCACTTTACGTACATCACTTATCACTTCACCTATAATAGTTATCAATATTCCGCCATAAACGCTTAGTAGGTATCACCAGAGTGGTATTTAAAAAATTTTTTTTGTTTGTAAAAAAAATATTTTGACATCCTGAAGTACCTTGTTTGAAAATCGGGAGCAGCGGGTCGATAGCGAGAGTATAGTATGTGTGTGTGTGTCTTGAGTTTGGGTGATTTTGCCGTGTGGCTGTCGTCGTCGTGGGGTGGTAAAGTTTGGAGGTGGTGGATATCGATTCAACGGCGCATCTAATTAAAAGTCCGAGCACGTCCCGTTCTCGACTCCGGTGACACTGTTCGTGGATTCACTATAGCAACAGACCTCTATTCCTTCGTTTCTTGTCCCATTCTATCGTTAGACGAGCGAAATACCTTTTCTACAGGATCATCATCTCTTTGAAATAGCTAAATGTCTACAAAAAAATTATTTTCATCTCATACTTTGCTGTAAAAAAAACATAGTGTACAAAATAGTAAGAAATGTATAAGATGAAGTCGAAAGAATAGCTACAGATCAACCTGGGGAGATGTTGTGTATCTGTATCTGAAGAGTAGGGAGGGTGAGTGTAGGCTCACAGCACTAAGGCCACATGTGACCCATTGTGCATCCTTCCGAGGAGTTGTCCTCTTAGACCAAGATGTAGACCAAGATTCACCGAACACACACTCTCTTATTGACGATAACTCCGGACACTCACATAAGACATGCCTGACAGTTTCATCTTCCTGTTCAATGTTCACACATCCTGCAAAGAGATGTGTCCACTAGCTCCACAGTATGGAGGAGTTTCCTCAGTTGACAGTGGCCAGTCAGAAATTCTACTGTTAAACGTAGGTTTTTCCTGGTCATCGCCAAATATTTTTTCGGTGCCAGCTTCCCAGGGTCACTCAGGGTGATCCAGGCAAAACTGCATCCTTTGATTCCATCCCATCTCTCAAGGAATTGAGCATGGCTGTAACGTTTGGTTAATTCTGCAATTGACGAAGTCGTTAAGCGTAGGTGTCACTGGGCCTGAGATGTTGAGTAGTTCCAATGGTTATTATTTCCTCTCCACAGTGCTTCTGTCTAAGTGGACCAAAATACGTTTCATCTCTTAATTCGCATTTCATACCCACCAACTTTTTCCATTTTGTCTACATACTTCTTCAGGGTACAGACCCAAGTAACCGTCTCCAAATGTCTCTTGCTCTATTTCGATAACCTAATTGGGAGTTTCTTCTCTACTTTGCTCAGTGAGCTGTTTATATCATTGTGACTTTTAGAGCCTTTGTCAGATAACTGGTCCGGCCATTTATAACCTGCAATCCACTAGCTGCACACTATTGTTGAGCTGCTGCTATGCATCTTATTTCACTTCCTGGAGAACTCCAACCACTTGTTCCACGCTCACTGAGAAGCACGTTTTCTTATAAATATTCCTATAAATATCCAATTAAAATTTTTTTCAATCTTTGATGAGAGTTGAGGTGGCAAATGATAAATGGAAGGTGATAAATTAATTTTAACATATTTTTATTGGAAAAAGGTATGAAAAAAAGTATATCTTAAAAATTTTATATTAATAATCTTTTATACATTTTCACTATATACATCTTGTTCGTTGAAAATTAATCGTTATATTACATGAGTATCAAATTTTATTATTGAAAAATAAAGAAGATTCCTACCCGAGTCTATGAAAACTGCTATTTTCGCTTATAATACAAAAAATCATTGAATCCAAAATTAATTAATTTTGTAATCATATATTCTTGATTTTAGAAGTTTCCCCAACATTTCTACGCAAACCCTATGAAAATTACCCCAGTTTGATCAAAGTTACAGTATTCAATATATATATTTTCTTGTAAATTCAAGATTCCTAAAATTTACAAAATAATGAAAAGTGCCGTATTCCGTAATTAGGAAAAATTAATTATCCGTGAATTTTATCTATGGAACAGACCTCCCAAATAACTGTTTCCATCCTTCGACAAATTGTTTCAATGCCACCTTATTATATAATATATTTTTTATTGAGATACTTGGTTTTTTATCAGAATATAATATTTATATTATATATGAGTAATTTGCTAAAAATTATTATGTGCTATGACAAAAAAATTCCATCCTGAAGCTGACACTTCCCTCTTCAAAACGCCCTATTACAATTATTTATATCTACATTATAACTGTACAATAGTTTATAATGTACTTCGCCGCGCTTCAGAAAATAGAGTCACGCGGATGCGAAACACATACTTAGTTTACCGAATTTTTTCCGGCCAAACCGTTGCTCGGACGGAAGAAACGCAAGAAACCTTTTTTGTTGCAAAATACTTTTCCTACACGTTGGTATTTTTTTTCTCTCCTTTCCTCCCAGCGCGAATAATTGAAAAATTTCGATAAAAAAAAGTTTTCTGATTTTTCTTTCTAATTTGGGAAATTATAATTATATTTTAAATTCACTATTTTGTTTAGTTGGAGTCTACCATTTGATCTAAGGTTTCATTTATCGTTTCAAAAATATAAAACTTATTTGGATATAAACCATTTAAAGATATTGTACTTCGCGTTGGTAGAATCTAGATTAAGTTACGGCACTCTAGCTTGGGGCAGTGCATTACCCACACATCTTCATACATTAGAGACAATTCAAAAATATATACTAAAAATAATGTTAGGTAAAACAAGAACTTTTTCTTCTGATCAGCTATATTTAGAGGCTAAACTATTACATATAAGACAATTATACCCACTAGAAATAACAACTACAACATATTTTGGTCGATTTAAATTCCTTCTGAAAAGTCATTTATTGAATATTCCGCGTGATGAATTCCGGATAGAAATGAAATGATATAGTTAAAATACTATACTTAGTTGAAATAATACCCTTCTTGGTGTGCGTCATCGATTGTTAATGTCTTTCTAACACATTACGTAGGAAAAAATGGAAAAAAAGGCAGGTCTGTGATTAATCCTAATCAAAATATCACAATAATAATAATAATAATAATAATAATAGATTTATTGACCAAGATAAACAAAAAATAATAATCTGATCATTACAATAAGTATAGTATAATTTTGGTCAAAAGGACTACTGATCAGTAAAACTGTTCTTCCTCAGAAGCCTTTACAAGGAAAAATAAAAAAAAAGAAAAAAAAAAGGAACATACTTACTATCTAAATGGACAATACACTATAATTCCTACGTTATAAGGTTACAAGAGTATGGTTTTAGGGTAGATTTGTACATTGGTCATTAAAAATAAGTTTGGTTACTCTTTTTTTGAATAGTGAGATAGGCAATTCTTTTAATTCGTCCGGTAGAAGGTTATAATGTTTCGAGATCTGATAAGTGAAAGAATTTTCAAATTGAGTTGTTCGATGTTTAGGAATATTAATTAAATGTTTCCGACGAATGTTCACATTGTTAACATCTGTCCGTTTAAATGAACCGTTTAAATGTATTACAAACGTTAACCCTAATCTTTGACTTACAAAAATTTGATTGGTTGATGTTTAGATTACGCTCAAGATCAACCTATCAATCGAGAGCTTAAAATACTATGAAGGCGTTACTTTCGTATCGGCAATAAGTCTTACGTCTTTTTCTACTGTCACACTGACAGTTCTTGACAGGTCTGTACTTTGTTGTTTACGGTCAATTATTATTTAAGAAAAGTGAATATTAATCTTATTGTTTTATTTATAGGAATAACAAAAATATGCATGAATACACGAAAAAACATCAGTATTTTGAAAGTTCTCAAGTATTTTCAGTTAGAAAAAGAAGCTGGTAATTATTAATTGCATGGCCTTTTCGAATTTGGCTAAATACAATCATGATGATCTTATTTATCAAATTTAAGGTTAGCCATTTGTCAAAATAGCAAATAAAATAAGCGACATGCCGAAAACCCGGATATACGTCACAAACGATGACGCACACCAAGAAGGGTATTATTCATGCATATTTTTGTATTATTCATATAAATAAAACAATAAGATTAATATTCACTTTTCATAAATAATAATTGACCGTAAACAACAAAGTACAGACCTGTCAAGAACTATCAGTGTGACAGAAGAAAAAGACGTAAGACATTGCCGCTACGAAAGTAACGCCTTCATAGTATTTGGAACTCTCGATTGATAGGTTTAGCTTGAGCGTAAACTAAACATCAACCAATCAAATTTTTGTAAGTCAAAGATTAGGGTTAACGTTTGTGATACATTCAGATGGTTCATTATTGTGATATTTTGATTAGGATTAATCACAGACCTGCCTTTTTTTCCATTTCATCCTACGTAATGTGTTAGAAATACATTAACAATCGATGACGCACACCAAGAAGGGTATTATTTCAACCATATCTTTTATTTTCCAAAAATGATTTGGTGCGTTTAAATGTATACCCAATATTTGTGCTATTTCTTTGTTTTTATCTATTTTGTTTTATTAGCTAAATGTTGATATGATAATATCTTACACGGACAATTTTAGGACTACTGTGAGTTTATGTTGTTTATTTGTATATTTTGTATTTGGTGTTGTGTTTTTTTCTTTGCAAATAAACGTTATTATTATTATTGTTATTATTTTCTTCAATGCTGATATGTCGTATGTCGATGTCGTCGACGTCATTGAGTCTGTCATGATTGTAGGTTTCAGGGATTGTGTTCTGCTTTGAAGATTTCTCTTTGACGATTCATATGTGGAATGAAAACTGTCTAGAATGTCTTTTAAAAGTACTGCCCCATAATTTCAGTTCAATATTCAGAAGGATTTACTAGATCTTATGAGATATCTCGTCCGATTGGATTATTTTAAAAACAAAGAAGTTTTTTTTATTGAAAAATTACCCGACCTTTCTTATAAATTTCAAACGGAAGTCCCTTCAGACACGAAATTATAATTAAAAAAACATTATTCCAACGTGATTTTAGAAATATTTATGTATCGAGTCCTACTAATTTAAATAAAATCCATTGTTATTCACACATAAATGTTTTTCAAATGAACGTCAAGAAAAATGTCGACTTGTCTTGGATAACCCAGTAACAGAACGTCATACCGAAAGGTTTCGACAACTTACAAATCAAAATTTAAAATTATTCCGATTTTATAATCTATCCGTCATCAAAAAGGAAATAATACATCCGAGAGGTTTCCGAGAAGATGGATGTTGGGTGAAGATCCTAACTTTTGCTCTGCTTTGCATTGAAATTCATGAATATGTTTTCTTATTGTATTTTTAACTGATTGGTGTTGTTGAGAGTTGGATTCATAGTCCATACTTGAGTTGAATGTACTTTATATGTATCTGTATCTGTAGAGTGGGGAGGGTGAGTGTGTAGGCTCACAGCACTTAGGCCACATGTGACCCATTGTACATCCTCCCGAGGAGCTGTCCTCCTAGGTCATTGTCCATCCTGTCCTTCTCATTGAGGTGGACAGGTCACTAGGAGACATCTCCTTTATATCGGCAGGTGTAGGCCAAGACTCACCGAACACACACTCTCTTATTGACGATAACTCCATACACTCGCATAAGACATGCCTGACAGTTTCATCTTCCTGTTCACACATCCTGCATAGAGGTGTGTTTACTAGCCCCATAGTATGGAGGTGTTTCCTTAGTTGACAGTGACCAGTCAGAAATCCTACTGTTAAACGTAGGTTTTTCCTGGTCATCGTTAAATATTTCTTCGGCTCCAGCTTCCCAGAGTCGCCCAGGGTGATCCTAGCATGATTGCATCCTTTGATTCCATCCCATCTCTTAAGGGATTGAGCATGGGTGTAACGTTTGGCTAGTTCCGCAATTGTCGAAGTCGTTAGTCCGTAGGTGTCACTGGGTCCTAGAATTTTTATTCCAGCGGCTTCCCTGGCTAAAGAATCAGCAATGCAATTTCCTTTACTCCTGTCGTGCCCTTTAACCCACCTCAGGATAATATTGTTATCTGCGATGCGTTAGCTGAATCTTGGTGGCACTCCAGTACTAGCCTCGATATAACACGTTGTCTGTTCAAGGCTAATAGGGCTTGTCTACTATCAGTGCAGATTATTATGTTTTTGCCAGAAATTCCTCTTCTGGTTAGTTCTTTTGTGGCAATTGAGATACCAGCCAGTTCTGTTTGAACCGAGCTGGTATTGTTTCCCATTCCCCACTTAATCTTTAGGCTTAGTGCTCTCGAGTAAACTCCAGATTCTGAGCCTTCTTTCATTTTTGAACCATCTGTATATATGCGTATTGCATTTGCAGCATCTGGCTCTGTGTTCTGTTTTATTTGAATTTTGTAGGGTTTGTTTAACAAAAACCTGGGTTCAATTGCATCGTTGGCTGCCTGCAGCAAAGGTAGCGCAGTGAGCGCTTCCTGCCATAGGCTCAACCTCAATTGGCCCACTCCTACTTCGGGGTTTACACCAGCCGTGCGCAATCGCACCATGGCCATTAACGCAACCTCCTTGACGTACAGGTCCAGAGGGGTCAGACCAGTAATTGGTTCCATTGCTGCGGTTGGTGTTGTTCTCATGGCTCCTGTGATGTTTAAACAAGCCATTCGGTCCCCATGCAATTGCTCCATACGTTAACATGAGTCTTACTATTGCAGTGTAGATCCAGGTGACCACACGGGGTAACAGACCCTATGTGCGTCCCACTGTCCTCCGACACTGCTCATAAGCCACATATGCTTTTTTGCTCTGCTGTGTAGGTGAGAGTTCCATGTTAGTTTCCTGTCGAGGGTAGTACCAAGGTATTTCACCTCTTCCGAAAAGTTTAGTTTGCTTTAGAAGATTTCGGGAGGTTTCAAACCCGATAAACTTCGTTTCCTGGTGAAAAGGACCATCTCAGTCTTTCTGGGATTGATTGACAGTAGTGAGTGTTCCTTACAAAATTTTTCAATTAATTCAAGCCCATCCAGCGCTCTATCGCACAGTGTGTTCACAAATTTGCCAGTTTGCAAGATAACTATGTCATCTGCGTATGCAATTGTGTAGAATCCATTGTTGTTGAGGTGATTAATCAGGGGGGTATCTAGGACTATGTTCCACAGAAGGCAAACTCCTCCTTGTGGACATCCCCTCATGACCAGTCCTCTTACTGTGATACTTTATATGTATACTGGGGTCCTTTTTCTTATAGTAGTTCCTCCGCAGGATTGCGTTTAGGGAAGTGTGTCATTGCTGTTGTGCCCGAGGATTCTGTATTGCAATGCAATCCGCCAACATATGGATGGTTTCTTCTTTCGTTCCACAGAATCTACATTCTTCTTGCCTCACTCTTGGTGCTGTGTTACTCTTGCTTAAGCATTCATGTGATTGATAAGGTGAGCTGTCGAAGCCAGAGACACATAAGTTATACATCAACAGGCTTTAGCAGTGAAAGTAAGACTCGCTGGAACCTAAGGAACTAGTGTGTCTATTTTTCATCGTAATTTTTCCGGAGTGGACCTGACGTTAACAAAGCTCTGAGAATCGCATGGAGGAAGCCTCCGAATGTGCTAGGACCCATAGGCTTATTCAAAAAATCCTTGATAAAGTCTCCAAATGGAAGTAAAGAGGAGATTTCGAAAGTATGTTCTAAATTGCAACAGTATTTTACTCAGTAGACAAGAAAGAAATTATTGATTACACTGTCAGGAGCCAAGGTGATGAAATTATCATGAAAATATTTGCCTATTAGTGTTAATAATTGTCAAACAATATTCTTATTAATTTAAATTAGTTGAATTAATATTGGAAATGAAGCACGACCGGATTTTATTAACAAAAGTCTGAGCAAGAGTTAACCGAGCTCCCGTTTTGGAATAAGAATTCTGAATACGCCTTTAGTTACAAGACAGATATATTTCATATTGATATCTTCAACATATCAAAGTCGTTTATTATTTTAGAAAAAGAAACGGATAGATTGATGGTTCGATATATTTTCTGTAATTCTGCTGATATAAGCGGTTTGTTTCTTTTTGATTCATTCTTAGGTTATGTCGATAGAAAATTTTTCTATTTAAGATTTACTGATGTAGGTTTATTGAACCTTGAATGAATCAGAGATAATCGTGGCTTTACAGGATGTCTACAGGATTTTCCTTAGCTTATTAGTGCTGTGTTTCCGTGTAGGTATGGGAACTAGAAGTAATTTTGTTACTTTGGTTTTTGCGGGGAATTTTTGGAGTACCTACACATAGATTCAAAAGTTTTGCATCACCCTAAATCTCCGAAAAGAAAATGTGTTCATTATAAATGGATCAGAGATTAATCAAATAATTAGTTCCAATAAAAAAAACCTGTATATTTGTCAAAAATTCTTATTATCCAATAATAAACTTGCTTTAAACATAAAAAGTATTTCTTAGAAATTAAATACAAATTGATTCTTTTGGAAGAAAAGGTTAAGTGAGAATGCATGAGAACTTTTAATAAAGAGTACTTCCACCTCTAGAATTTATGCAAGCTTGAAGTCGCCTGCCCATGCTGTTTACCAAATTATTGATATTCTGTTGAGGAATATTTCGCCATTCTTCTTGGGCCGCATGAACAAGCTCTTGTACACTCCTGGGTGGATTTCTGCGTGCTACCACTGCCCTGGCAAGCATGTCCTACGCATGTTCTATGGGATTCATGTCAGGAGATAATGCAGGCCAGTTCAAACGATTGATCCCTTCAGTTCCAAGATACTCATTTACAACTCTGGTCCGATGAGGTCGGGCTTTATCGTCCATAAAAACGAAGGAATTGCCAACAGCTGCGCGCCATAGTCTCACGTGAGGATGTAGAATCTCTCTGAGATACCTATCGCCAGTCATCGTTCCCTTCACATGAATTAATTCTGTGCGATCATTTAACATGATACCAGCCCAAAACATAGCACTTCCTCCTCTGAAGGGCGGCACGGGGCGAGCATGGGCAAGCTGAGCAACCCTCGTTGGATCCCGCCACACACGTATTCGATGACTATCTTGTACCAAACAAATCCTTGTCTCGTCGGAAAAAAACACCGAATTCCAAAATTCTTCAGGCAAGGCCGCGTGTTCTTGAGCCCACTGTAGTCGGCGAGCTCTGTGCTTAGGTTGTAGTCTGGGCACTCTTATTGGTCGGCGACACCTCAAACCTGTCGCAAGTATTCGTCTTCGTAATGTCGAGATCGATACTTGAACTCCCAACGCATGTCTCATATCTCTTTGGAGTGCTGGTATTGCCATGGTCGGGTTTCTTCGGATAGTTAAGTGGATATAGCGGTTCTGCCGTTGATTAGTAACACGCCTTCTACTGCTTCTAGGTCTATCACGAAGAGAATTGGTCTGGAGATACCGGTCCCATACACGAGACACATCACTTTGCAAAACGCCAACTCTATTTGCCACGAACCTTTGAGAATGACCTTCTTCAACTAAAGCCACTATTCTTGCACGGTCAATCTCACATAACTTGACGATTTATGTTTGCACTTAAATTCGAAAAAATCAAATGCCTTGAATGTTAAAATGATCGCACTAAAAATGTTATCTTGCAAAAAAACTGTAAACATCTGTATATTGAAAAAAATATGGAACATATTGAAATGGTGAACATTGATAAACAAAAAATTGTTAGCGCAATAAAATTCCTTCGCATCCGAAGAATCTATGTGTATATTGAATGGGAGATTGAAATAAAGAAAAAGTGGGGAAAAAGAGTAAAATGGATGGAATACTGAAGAAATAAATAGAAGAACAAGGGAGGAAATGCATGAGGAATGGATGAATAAGAAGAAAAAAGAAAATAGAAAGAGAGGAGAAAATAAATGGGATAAATGGAAGGTGAAATAAAAAACATTGAAGGGAGAGAGAAAAATGAAAAAGAGATGGGAGAAAATAAGGAGAAAAAAAGTGGAAAAGAATGGAGGAGAGGGGGAATTGAGACAATGGAGGAGAATAATTGAAAATATATATCGGGGCTAGTACTAGAGTGCCTCCAAGATTCAGCTAACGCCTCGGCAGTTAAAAATATTATCCTGAGGTGGGTTAAAGGAAACGACAAGTGTAAGGGTAATCGCATTACCGGTTGTTCTGCCAGGAAAGCGGCTGGACTAAAAAGTTTAGGGCTCAGAGACACCTACGGCCTAACGACTTCGACAATTGCGGAACTACCCGAACGTTAAACCCATGCTCAATCCCTTGAGAGATGGGATGGAATCAAAGAATGCAGTCTTGCCAGGATCACCATGGGCGATCCTGGGAAGCTGGCGCCGAAGAAATATTTGGCGATGACCAGAAAAAACCTACGTTTAACAGTAGGATTTCTGACTGGTCACTGTCAACTAAGGAAACACCTTCATATTATGGGGCTAGTGAACACACCTCTATCCGGAGTTATCGTCAATAAGAGAGTGTGTGTTTGGTTAGTCTTGGTCTACACCTGCCGATATAAATGAGATGTCTCCTAGTGGATGGGAAGGACAGGATGGACGATGACCTAGGAGGACAACTCCTCGGTAGGATGTACAATGTGTCACATGTGGCCTAAGTGCTGTGTACTCTCTACTCTACAGATACACATACAGAGAATTGAAAATTTAGAAAAAGGAGTTGAAAAATAAACTGAGAAAGTTGTATAATTTCTCGACATTTTTATTGGGCACGTGAAAAGCAGAATGCAGATATCGGAAAATAAAGAAGAATAATAATTTAGAAAGAACAATATCATGACTAGTGTGACAAAGAAATATAGAGGAGAAGATAAAATGATGAGAACAGAGAAAAGGGAGAAAGAAGGAAGAGGAGGAGAAAGTGAAAAGTGAAAACTAAGCGAAGAGAAATTGAAAAAAGTTAGTTAAGAAATTAATTAATGAAAAAAAAATTTCTTGTCATTTTTATTAGACTAGTGGTGGGAAATATTATTAAAATAATGAGAATTAATAAAAATTTGATATCTTAATGCCAACTAAAAGTTTCCTTTATACCATCTGTCCGACTGTATCGACTAAACCGTATTCAAATCCAATCAGCGAAGTGTCGCAAAAAGCGTAGGGAACAAAAGCGCCTAAAATGGGCCCAGTACACTTATTGCTGGCTACCCGCGGTTCAAATTAGCTCTATATAGGCACTATCGTAGGGCCAGCCGTCCTGACCCCTATGGCGAGCCTTGGGGCATACGACACCTCGTCTATTAACTGTTTTTATTGTAACGTTTCAATTCCCCCTTCTTCAGTGCATAGGGTGACAATCGTTCGAGATATATTTTTTCGTAATGACGTTATATATGTGTTATTGTTGCATTTCCTATTTTTATGGGAAATATGAGAGATTTGTGCTGGTAATGAGATATTTTCGCATGCTGGCCGGATATTGGGAAGTGCGGGTCGTTGTTCGCGGCTTTTGTTGTATCTTCGGGGGTAAAAATTATGAGAAATTAGGAAAGGGCACCATAAAGAATTTATTTATTATGGACTGGTAATGACCCGTGTGTTTGCTCTCACACCAGATTGTACATTATGATGTAAAAGTATCATTTCACTTTATTCACACAAAATATAGATGGAAAATTCAAATTGACGTTTTAATTAAGAAATAAGAGTGTTACACTGTTTATAAGAAACGTTATATGTGCACAGAAGAGTATAATATTATTCAAAAAAGAGATTTTGAAGAAGTTTTGTACAAAATCCCAATCTACCAATGTTTGACTACATTGTATAATTAGTTTTAACAAAACCATACTTCGTTTAAGAACCGGGAGGAGTGATTTGAATTTAAGTTGGCGATTCTGTAGACCTCAGTTTCACACAACACTTTTTAATATTGACATCAGCTGATAGTTTTCATTTTTGATAGTTCTGACAGATAGATATACTTAATTTGTCATCGCATCCGCTCTCGTTATTTTATTATTTTTATTTAGTTTTGTTGAGACTGTTCCTTTTAAAACTTCAGAAAGCATTTGTATTAAATACCTGCAATTATGGATCCTTCTACTTTGAGTACCGGCTCGTCGCTTAGTCCGAGAAAACAATATGAATGGTGAACTTATAGGTCATTTAGGACCGTCAAAGATCAAAAACATTCCTATTATATCTACAATTTCTCAAGCAATTAGTAAGATTATTACCACCTAGTGGTGTAGGGTGTGTTGCAGCTATTCTTCCGTCACGAATTTTATTTTCTCCACTCTTTCCTATTTTGAGTCCTTCGCTTCTATCTTTTATCCAGTAACCCATCTGTTACCTTATCACAAGTTTTTCTCGGTCTACCCCTTTTTTAATTTTTTTCAATTTTTGCTTTCCATATTTCTTTACTGGTGTTCGTTCATCCATACGTTGTAAATGTCCCCACCCAGGTCTTTTCTGATATCTATGCTTTTTATTCTATCCTCTTTTGTTACACCTCTTACTCTTCTCAAATATTTCATCTCTGTCGCCTGTATTTTACTTTTTTGTTGTCCTGTTAACACCCATGTTTCACATCCATATGTAAGTATTGGTCGATATATTCTTTGGAATACTTTTAATTTCGTTTCTTTAGATATTTCTTTTTTGTTAATAAATTTTGTATCCATGGCATAGTATAGTTTGTTAGTTTTAACTATTCTATTATTAATATCTGCTTCCTGTGTTCCGTTTTCGTCTACTATTGTTCCAAGGTACTGAAAATAGTCAACTTGCTCTATTTTGTCTGTATCTATTCTTACATTTATTTCCTCTTTGTCGTCTCCAATGACCATAACTTTTCTCTTGTTTTTGTTTATTTTCATTCCCATGTTCATCATTGCTGCATTCCACACATTTATGTTTTCTTGTAGCTCTCTTTCATTTTTTGCTATTAATATGACATGTCTGCAAATGCTCCTTCACTGATGTATACCCAGCACATTTGTAAATGTCCCACACATACTTTTTTACTCAGTTTTGTGCATTTCTTCATGATCTCATCCATGTAAATAATAAATAACAGAGGACTTAGGCTCCCTCCCTGTCTTAGTCCAATATTTGTAGTGAAATTTTCATAACATATTGTTATTTCTTATGACTGCGTTCTCATTTTTCTCATAGATGTTCTGTATTATTCTTATTATTTTTGTATTCAATCCCCTTTCTGCTAATATATTCCACATTTTTTCTCTAGGTACTCTACCAAAGGCTTTTTTTAGATCCAGGAAAGCCACGAATAATTTCTTTTTTTATTGTACCGCTTTTTCTGTCAACTGTTTGATAGAAAATATGTGGTCTTGGGTACTTCTACCACTTCTAAATTCACTAGGTGACTCCTCTAGTGTATTTTCTATTGTCGATCTGATTCTTTTCTCCAGTATCTTCTCCAACATTTTTATCGCGGTGCTAATTAATGTTATTCCACGATAGTTATTGCAGTCTTTCACATCACCTTTCTTGAAAATTGGTAAAATTAGTGCTTTTTGCCAGTCTCTTGGTAGCGTTTCTTCTTCTATTATTTGATTAAAAATTTGTAACACCATATCTTTCCCATTTTGTCCAACGTTTTCAATCATTTCTGATGTGATTTTGTCATATCCAGGGGCTTTTCCGTTTTTAAGTTCTGTTATAACCTGTTCTATTTCCTCTTCACTTATTTTCATTTCTGCGTCTTCTTGCATACCAATTTGTACGTGTTTCTCTTTATCTTTTGTTTCACTAAGTACCCAGTTCCTGATAATATTCTTTCCATCTTTGCATAATTTATTCGTCTTCTGTTAGTATTCCTCCGTTCTTATTTTTTATAAAGTATGTATCGCTTTTGTTCTGTTTTCATATTCTTGAATGCTTTATGAAATAGTTTCTGATTTGCTTTACAATCTTCTTCTATTTTCTCTCCAAGCTTTCTCCATTGTTCACTCTTCGATGTTTTAATTAGTTTTTTTGTTTCCTTCATTTCATCCTTATATTTATTATATTTCTCTTGTGTTCTATTCGATAAGTAGTTTTTCCATGCCATTTTCTTTTGTTTCACTTGATTTTTCATTCCTTTTGTCCACCATGAAGTTTGTTCCATATTATTTTGTTTTCTATGTATTCCACACACCTTTTTTGCTATACTTAGGATTGCATTTTTGAAGTAGTTCCATTTATCCTCTATACTTCCGTTTTCTACTTCTTCATAATCAAGTTTTTTGTCTATTTCCTGTTCATATTTCAGTGCAATTGCAAACTTTGAAACAAATTAAATTCAACTGTGTGATCCTTTGAATAAATGTACTATTTGTTTATTATATGCATTATATTTTTACATATTTGGAAATATATCGACCAATGACTATGCGTGGCTGATTTCTTCATCAATCAAGGCACATTTAATAGATTTGGAACACGACTGTTGACTACTTTTTTCGGAACACACCCTTTAGTAACTAATCTGGTAACTTTTAGTGGTGTGAGTAAGACTTTCCAAATTACTCCTCCTGATTATTAAATGGACTATAGGCTCATTTAGTACCAGCGTTCAATAATCACTTTAATCACAGCCGAATAAATATCGAGTAGCATCCGAACACTAGCGAAACGGGGATGTGTGGTAGATGGCGTAAATTCTAATAAATGAAAGTGTATAGTCTAGTTTTTCATCCCCGCGCGTAGACAAAAGTAAAAAAACCAGTCGCACCCCAATAATCCGCTTATAGAAAGTCCTTTTGTGAGACACCATCACGCGGTTTAATATCAAATACGATTTATCTGATCCAATCATTTTGTCCGGACACATTATGTCCATCTGCTCCTACCAGCTTTATACTAAATGACGCAAAAGTAAATAAGAAACTTCAATTTATTGTTACAATCTTGTTAAAGGATTACATTCCTTTTTTAAATGGATAGAGACTCGTCTAAGGCTTTTTATTCTGAATTTTGTCCAAATATTTCAGTGTAAGGATGTTGTATGAGGGAAGGAAGAAATGGAAGATTATATCTATGAAAATAAAGCGGCATAAGGATGCTGTCATTAATGTATAAGGTACCAGAAAGGCCCTAATACGTTGAGAATAACATTGAATTTACAATTAAGCTTGGTGTTACTTTTACGTCCTCATCTCTATACCGTGAAATGGCAGATATGAGTAGCGCGAAAGCAAAACAAGCAACGAGACCTCTTATACCTACCTGTTTTAGCTAAACACAAAATTGACTGAACATTGTTGTATGAAACAATCTACCTTAAATTATCCAGCCGACATGTTACAGCTGATTCACCAAATAGTAAATTCGGCTAAAGCAATTGCTAGGTATATTTATTATTATTATTATTATTACATGATAAGGGCAGATGATCAAGTCCTATTTTGCCCATAATAATTTACAGAATATAAATAAAACAATAACTGACACTACACTAAGCCTAAAAAAATTACAGATCGAAAATATAGGAGTCTATTTGATTTAAAAAAACAATTAACATTTTGCGAGCTAATTATTTGCTGAGGAAGACCATTCCAAATATCGAAAATTATGTTATTTAAAAAGTTCTGCCTATAACGAGTTCTAAAAGGCTCTTTCTTCAGTTTTAAGGAGTGCCCACGAAGACGGTCGTCTAAATTGAGGGGGCAAACTGCTTGAAGGTCGCCGAAGTTGAATTTCAAAATTCGGAAGAAAAGAATAAGGTCACCTCGGAGGTATTTCTTCAAATGCTGTAAGATTTGCCATGGTTAATCTCTCTTCGTACGTAGGTCTAACACGGCCACAATCTGGTTGCGCGTCTTTGCACTCTTTCTAGCATTTCGCGATCTCGAGCTAAATCTGGTTAACAGGAAGGCCAGGCGTATTCAAGTATGGGTCGGACATATAGGTCTTGTGAAGTTTGCAATATGTTTCGAAAGAAGCTTTAGAGAAAGTTTTTTGTATTAGGAACAGTTTAGACTTCGCGCGTTTACAAATATGAGAAATATGATCACTCCACGTAAGTTTTGAGTTTACTAATAAACCAAGGTCGTTTTGTGATGATACCGTGTTTATTGTTTGTCCAATGATGGAATAAGAATTTTGCGGGTTATTGTTCCCGATGAGTAACACGACACACTCATTAATGTTTACAGGCATCAATTTCCGTAAAGTTTCATGTCGTCAGCAGAAGCCGAAATTGAGCTTGACAGACAGTATTGAAGATCACTGGAATATGCGATGAAAGGTAGGGGTCCAACAACGGAACCTTGTAGGATACCGCTAGTTACGAGTCTTTTCTCGGAGAATTCTTGTCCAGCTCTGACTTCGAAGAACCGGTTTGTTAGGAAGTCTGGAAACCATTTGTTAAGAGTACCTCTTATGCCAATATGATCGAGCTTTTGTAGAAGTCTACGTGTTGGCACTCTGTCAAAGGCTTTCGAAAAGTCAAGGTAATTTATGTCTAAGGGATGTCTGTCATCGAGTTCTTTAGACCAATCGTTGGTACAGTGTAGTAAATTGGTTAAAGTGGATTGACCCTTCATGAAACCATGTTGGGAGGTTGGGATTACATTTTCCCGCCACAAAAATTCGACCATTTGGTCGGCAACAATGGATTCCATTACTTTGGAGATAATGGGTAAGAGGCTTATCGGACGGTAATTGCTTGGATCCAATTTATTGTCTTTTTTTAATACTGGGGTGACTCATGCTAATTTCCAGGTTGGCGGAATACAGCTCTCCGGAAACAAGGAGTTCATAATTATGGACAGCGGATAATATAGTGTGTGAGCACAATTTTTAAGGAATAGTACAGGCAATCCATCTAGACCTGGTGAGGAATGTTGGAATGTTCTAAGACCCAGAGCCATTATTATAAATGAGTGGCCAATGTTTATTTTATTATTATAATTAGGTTTATGAATTGTTTTCACCCTTTCCATAACATAGGAAATGAACTATCTATCTCTATCTACCTTCTACAGTTCCCTAGGACAATTCTGGTTGCAAATCTCATTCTTTTGACATTCCTTCATTGATTTTGTTTCCTTAAGATACATCTGATTTGATTAATTGTCCATTTTTGAAATATTCCTGCTACTCTCATAACACTCCTGCTTTGATTTCCCTTACTGAAGACATTCCAATGACAAGGACTCAGTCGGAAGCACTTTGGAGTGGAAATAACACAACTATCTGGAGATTCCTCCAGATAAACTGGTGGCCCATATAAAAGACACGAAGCTTCTGGAATGGAAGTAGGTAGATAAGATTCAGTCCAAGTACCTGGGCTGTTGGGCACAACCCAAACGTATGAATGAATGAATGACATTCCTGCTTCAAGTTTCTCTTTCCTATTTAATTTTGAATATTCTTCTCATTATTAGGGAGTGATTATGCCATTCGTAGCTTTATTCATCAATAGCTTACAATAAAAAAGGGCTCCACTCTATTTCTTAATAAAATCACCATCAAAAAGATTAAACTCAAATCATTAACTTCGTCATTGCTTTGCGTAGGGAGGATCACAAGTTGTCTTTTATCAAAAAAATATCGAGAGTAAAAAAAAACTTGGCTCTATTTATCAAATGTTTGCAAACAGTGACGTTGTGCGACGCACGCTGCCAGGACAAATCCGGCCATTACGGCGTCATAATGGCCTAACGACGGCGTTAAAATACATAAATAACGAGCCAAAGTCCAAGAATGACGCGAGGACATCCTGTGATAGAGTTCGTAGGAGTAGAATATCGTTTTTTATTCTGATTTTATCAGTGTTGCATTCAGGACAATGGTACAAATGAAGACTGAAAATGTTTTTCGATTTATTGTTCAGTGTGATAGTTCAGCGGGATGAAGCATGAAGGAAAAATGCTGATGAAGAAAGTAAAATGAGTGAGGTGGAGCAGTAAACGATGCAAACGATGATGGATAATGCAGAAATGTGAAATAATTACCAAACATTTATGACAGAAAAAGTGAGTTTAATGTAAAAAACTATGGAGATTCAAAAAGAACGCAAGACGATTGTGATGGACAAAGAAATTATTGAAAAGTATGGTTGATGTAACAGATAATATTGGAAAATATACAAATAAATTGAGATTTGCAAAGAGTCTGTATGGTTTTATTGCACAAAAAACAACAAAAATATGGAAGGAATTGGAGAAAATTACTTGTAGAATGGCAGATTCATTTTGGGAAAAATTAAGAGGAAATGGAAGCGATCAATGCATTGGAAGAAGAAAAAAAGAATGAGGGAAAAACAAATTTGCTGGTCTACGTTTATTCGGAGAAAACAGAATGCATATGGGACATAATGAAATTGAGGGGAAAAGGTTTAGGTATGCATAATCATTCCAGTTGGCAATGACACGGCCTAACGACTTCGACAATTGCGGAACTAGGCAAATGTTACACCCATGCTCAATCTCTTGAGAAATGGGATGGAATCAAAGGATGCAGTCTGGCCAGGATCACCCTGGGCGACAATGAGCGACCCTGGGAAGCTAGCGCCGAAGAAATATTTGGCGATGACCAGGAACAATCTACGTTTAACAGTATTATTTCTGACTGGCCACTGTCAACTAAGGACACACTTCCATACTATGGCGCTAGTAAACACACCTCTATGCAGGATATGTGAACAGGAAGATGAAACTGTTGGGCATGTCTTATGCGAGTGTCCGGAGTCATCGTCGATAAAAGAGTGTGTGTTCGGTGAGTCTTTGCCTACACCTGTCGATATAAAGGAGATGTCTCCTAGTGACCTGTTCACCTTCCTGGGAAGGACAGAATGGACGATGACTTAGGTGGACAACACATGAGGCCTAAGTGCTGTGTGCCTACACTCACCCTCCCTACTCTTCAGATATTCCAGTTGGAAGGAAAATTCGGGAAAAATAAATAAATTGGCAGCAAGGATTTAGAATCTGATATTTTCTAATCTTCACTGAGTGGTAATATAGATGCTGAAGGTATTATTTGTCCTGAGAATCGATTTGAAGGATGTGAAGAAAGAGAGACAGAAATTTCAAACTATACCTTAAAATATTTATTGAAATTTATAAAAATTATACAGGTTGGTTAATGATATAACAATGAAAATGATTTATCCTGCTTTTTTTTATTCAAAAATATTGGATTCGTTTCGTCGTCTTTCTCTTGCGTATTGAAGAGTACAACATCAATTCAAAGATGTTTAAAAATCTTGTTAATACGTTCCTGCAAATAAATAGTCCTGGCAAGTCAATAAATTCTTCTTAATTGTATAGTGAAGCACGTGCACCGTTCACTCATTAAGTCCCTTTTTAGGCCCTAAACCCGTTTCAGTCCACTCGTAATATTTTTATATCTTTTTTATTTGTCGAGCCATTTAATACGGTGTGACTCCTGTCGGCAATATATCATACCAGATTTTCAAAATAAAATTCAGATCGTATCATTGCATTGCTTAAATGCGCGTATTTAATACCGCCCTTTCGCTTTCTTTCGACTCATTTATTTTATGTTTGAACATCTCGAAATGAATATGCAAAGAATTCGCACTATAGAATGACGTCTATTAGGAATTTTAAGGACTAAAATGAGGATAAAAATATTAAGAATATCCTGAAAATTGGATTAACTGTTTGATGGTACAAATGAAACACTGGGATCCTCTTATTTTTGAAGCTTATTGATACAAATGGAGCTGGTGCTCCTCATCCATATGCAAATTATCCGCATCTATTCGGTAAAGCAGTTTGACAGCTGACAGTTTAGGGTACGAAAAAAAGCCGTTATTTAACATTAAGCATTAATTACAACCCACAAATTTTGTTAAAAATATTGTTGAAATATTGTGTTTTCCATTTTATTCGAATATCAAAAAAACTTTCACTTTGAAGTAAACTTTTTTTAAGGCAAAAACGTGACCGCAATAAAAAATATCGCGTTAATGTGAAAATTCCCAACGTTTCGATAATTTAATCGTTATCTTCCTCGACCATCATCTGTTTGTTAATAACAATAGCTGGAGATGAAAAAGCCCATTTACAGCATAAGTTGTTGAAGCAACTGCTATAGTTAAATTTCGTAAACGCTAAAAGCGTTTTGTAATATCTCGTTTGAAAAACATGAATACTAAATCAGTTTCGTATTTTCCGCTGGGTATTATGACTTCAAAACAACCCCCAAAAGAGATATGACTCCTGTTTGAAGTAACCGAAATCGATATGAGTGTTGTGTTGTGTATATCTCTATATGCGATTGTTACCAGGTCCTGGGAACTTCAGATTGCTTGAATGTTCGCTTGTTGATATGGAGTTGTATTTTTCGGAAAGAAAAATTGATAATACGGGATACTCTGGTTAATTTTGTAAACTAGGGAAACAAAGTGGAAAAGGTAAAAAAAGTGGGAAGAGACAGGGGGAGCTTGGAAAAAATGAAAAAGGTAAGCGGAAGAAAAGGGAAGAAGACATGGAAAGCAGGAATTATTAAAATGGGAGAGAGCAATGGATAGAAAAAAAGGTAATATACGCAAAAAATTAATGAAAAATGTAGAAGCAATGTGAAAAGGGACGGAAATGGGGAAGAAAGCTGCAAAATTAAGTAGGAAAAGAGTAAGAAAAAGTGTAAAATTGATTGAGATGAGAGACGTGAAAGAAGGAGCGGGAAGTGAATGAAGATCGGAGAAGGAAGAAAGTGGAAAGGGAGGTTGTGAGAAATATGGATAAACAAGGGAAGAGGTGGATGATAATTGAAAGAGGGGACATTGAGAGAAGTAGAAAACATATTTTTGTGAAAAATGGTCAAAATGGGATCGAAATGGGATCAAAATTAAGAAAAACAATGAAAAAGAGATGTAAAAAAGGGTTGCAAGAAACGTTAATGAACGGTGGCTTCTGTTTTCAGGTGACCAAAGTGTGGATCATCTACCTTCGAACATAATATAAAGTTTTTCCTGGTCATTGCCAAATATTTCTGCGGCGCCAGCTTCCCAGGGTCGTCCATGGTGATTCTGGCAAGACTGCATCTTTTGATTCCATCCCATCTCTTGAGGGATTGAGCATGGGTGTAATGTTTGACTAGTTCCGCAATTGTCGAAGTCGTTAGACCGTAGGTGGCAATGGGTCCTAAGATCTTCAGTTCAGCCACTTCCCTGGCTAAAGAATAGGCAATGCGATTACCTTTAATCCTGTCGTGCCCCTTAACCCACCTCAGGATAATATTGTTATCTGCCGAGGCGTTAGCTAAATCTTTGTGGCATTCTAGTACTAGCCCCGATATAACATGTTGTCTGATCAAGGCTAATAGGGCTTGTCTACTATCGGTGAAGATTGTTATGTTTTTGCCAGAAATTCCTTTTCTAAGAGGAATAAGAGGAAAAAGGAACTTTAAAAATGGGAGAGAGCAATGAAAAAAAATAGAAAAGGTATTATACGCGAAAAATTGATGAATAATGGAGAAGAAAAGTGAAAAGGGACGGAAATGGGGGAAAAAGCTGAAAAATTAGGTAGGAAAAGAATGGAAATTAGTGTAAAATTGATTGAGATGAGAGACGTGAAAGAAAGAGCGGGATGTGAATAAAGATCGGAGAGGGAAGAGAGTTGAAAGGGAGGTGGTAAAAAATATGGATAAACAAGGGGAGAAGTAACGTTAGAAGAGACAAAGAAGATAAACCAGAAAATGTGATGTTTAGAAACTAAGTTGAATAAAGATTGTTAGTATGATGAATTGGGAAAGAAGGGGAAACATGAAAAATGGAGAGAAAGTGGAGAAACATTGGAATGAAAAAGGCAAAATGGATAGAGATTGAAAAACAAAAGGGGAAGTGGAAGTTGGAAAAAAGAGACAAGAATAAGCAAAAGAATTAAAAACTGGAGTAGGTGAAATATTTGGGAAAAAAAGTGTATGAAAGTTGGAAGACATTGAAATTAAAGTGGAAAAACGAGAAGGTAGAGACTAAAATATGAATGAAAACAAAAATTTCGAATGTGGAGGTGAAAAAAGAGAAATAGAGAAGAGTAGAAAATATATTTTTGTGAAAAATGGTCAAAATGGGATAAGAAATTGAAAAAACAATGGAAAAGAGATGGAAAAAAGGGTTTGAAAAATCGGGAGAAAAAGCGTTATTGAAGGAAGGCTGCTGTAATCAGATGACCAAAGCGTGGATCATCTTTGACACTGATACCTTCGAACTTAAAAAAAAACAATATTTAATGAAGGGACGAATTTCAATATTTTCCATTGTTAATAAACGAAGTGACACGTCAACATCAATTTGACGTGTGTCACTACGACAAATGGAACATCGTGGTCGAACTTCTCAACTTTGTTCCTAACTTGTTATTTCAACTGAAAATGCAACTATTTATCTACAAAATAAACGGTCTACTTTTTAGAAACATCATCGTTTAAGAGATTCCGCATAATTTATCGACATTATCTAAACTTAATTTTAAACTTTAGCCCATTAAATATTCATAACCAAAGTAGTAAAACATGGATTATTTTCAAAGTGGGAAATGTTCAAAGTCTAACTCGAAGCACTATCGTTACACAAATCTGAATATGTTATAACTTAAACATCACAAACTAAGCGGGGGTCGCTGAATACACATTTCGTGGCCCCTCAGGTCCCCGCATCAAAAGACTGCTCATTCCGGTCGGACGCCTTGAGGCCCTTTGAAGTGCCGTTTCGGTCTCCAGGCGCTCAGTTTCCCTCAAAGCTAATGTTGACTGAAAGATGACACCTTTTTAATTCCCAATGAAAATTGCTTTTGAATTTTGATAGATGACGAGATAACGTTTGCGACTAGGGACATTGGCGAGGTGTATGTGTGTGGATAACGAGGGTGAGTGTGAAAGCTACCGATGAGGATTTGTTGTATTATTGTATCTTGAAAGTGAGTGCAAATTACATATATATATTGAAAAATTCTCAGCCTACTATAGAACCAAATAAAATTTCAATGTCAAAATATTTTATTACTCAACATATTCACAGTAATAACACAGTATAAGAACAAATCAGTAGTACAACTCTTATAAATTTCATTCATAAATTGCCAGAGCTTTTGATGACCTTGAACGGATCGCTTTACGATCCATTTTACCATAGGCGTAGGTGACATAAGTTTTAAAATGACTTGAACATGTTAAATGTTTTTTCTTAAATATTGTAGAACAGTACACTGATGAGTAAATAAAACAATAGTCTCATACCAAATATTTATTGGTTTTTCCATATTACAATTTTCATTTTGTTATGATTTTTAAAATTTTTATTGACAAATTTCAATGTGTAATATATACGTACCTGGAGAAAAGTTTCATTAAATATTTTATTGGAAAATCAACACAAGGATGTCAAACTATGTTGTTTGACTAATATTTATGAGTGATTCAACAATATTATCTTCTGTAGCAACTTTCTCAAAAGTCATTTAGAATAATGTTCCTAATAATGAGATGTATTGTACAAAATTTTCTTGCAGCATATTCAAGTCTCCAAAATTATCCTTATTCGTATTTTCATAAGCTCTAAGGTAACAGTATAAAGACGAATCGTCTAAATTCTGATACGCTTGTGAATACGTCTCACATACACTGCATGTATGAATTTCGGAAACTTGTTTCAATTAAATAACCACAAAAGTAGCGAACAAAATTATTTTCCAATAAATCATTTGTCTGAAATTCTTTAGGCATTGCAGTATTTGATGAAAGGAATATTGTTGGAATAGCCTTTTTTAAAAGAAGTTTTCTTTTATGAGGTTGCATAATCATGTCTGGTTAAAAATGAGCACCACATAAACGATGACTACCATTGTATAGAGTTTATAGTTTTGGCATCAAGTCTAGCCTATCGCATGCTTCGAGTCAAACTTTAGCTTTGAAACAACAACAACAAATTAAATCAATGCATGAAACTGAGGCTCATAAATGTCATATGAAGATCAAATAATAAAGTATATACTAAAAGTTTCTCACCTTTCTGAATCCTTTGGAAAAAGGTATAACTTTCCATCACAATTATAATATTTATTGTTACATCCACGAACTACACACACAATACCCGTTTTCTTCTTTTTAATGGTATCCATTGCAAAAAAATGCATATAAACTATAAAAATTATACCGGAAACCCGTAAAAATGAAGCTGTAATAAATAATTCGATTCGCAAATTCACCACTGGCACTTTAGTTGGATCGCAGCACAACACTGGCCGCCGGATGAGTTACTCATCCGAACGACGTTGAAGGTCACAAAGAGCTCGGCAGTTTAACGTCACGAGATAACATACTGGTTCGTTCCTATAATGTGATAGTATCTTGGAAGTGAGTGCAAATTACCATATATGTATTGAAACATTCTTACTATAGCACCAAACAAAATTTCAACGTCAAAATATTTTATTACACAACATATTCTCAGTAATAATATAACAAGAGAGTGAGAATAATTTGAAAATAATTTGACAGATTTT
>CAJUYI010001182.1:0-23593 GCA_910591695.1 Galerucella pusilla
AAAGAATAATTTAAAACAGTTTTTAAAAATTAGTCAAATAGCCTATTACGCGAGTTGAACAACGTCGCTCTCTTCATAACGTGTTTACGTACAACGTTTTATCTAATTCCGCGCTCTTATAATATTTATGAACATTCAAAACATTTTCATGGACACAGTTAATTAAAGTAAGTCAATTTTATGGGTAAATACTTTATAGTAACAATACTTCTTACATTCCACTTTAGTATTACCATTGTAATTGAACATTTTATTAAAAATTATAAAAGCGCGGAATTAGATAAAACGTTGTACGTAAACACGTTATGAAGAGTGCGACATTGTTCAACTCACATAATTTGCAAAACTCGCTGAAGCTCTTTTTGGCAAATATTGCGCTTGTTGAACAATATCGCTCTTTTCATAACAAGTTACGTAAATATTACAGGCAGTTTTTTGGACTTGAAAATAGATGAAATAACCAGTCAACTTGACTAGAATTTCTTACGTAAAATATATCTTCTTTTGAGGCATTAAAAACCGGTAAATGGAACATCTGCATTTTTTCAAAGACTCAAGCTTAAACCCTCTCCCGTAACATTCTTTGTAGTTCAAATAAGGATTATCTTATTGTAGAAAAAAAAGAAGAGAGAAAGAAGTTACCTGAACATACTGTATTGTTGAGAATTGCAGACTTACCTGAAAAGGAAAATAAAAATTAATATTTAACATAACAATTTTTACAAAAACTAGTTTTGTTGCATCAAACGATATTCGCTTTCGTATTTTTCCAACTTATTAATATACAGGGAGGTTAGTCTATGTTGAACTATTCATTTATTATTATTATTTATTATCTATTAAATAGATATATTGCTTTTAGGAAGAAACTCAAGTACAAAGCAGGGTAAACGAAATATTTAAAACAATGATGAAATATTTCGAAATAATTATCAAAATAATTTAGAATCTTCATAAATATTTTTTTATTAAAATGGATTTCTTTAAAAACAGTGAGCTTCATTTAAAAAAGTAATAGGAGTGGATTCAACAAAGTAAGGGTCCACGCAGTAAATTCAAGAATAATTAAACTTTTTTAAAATGCTGTCCCTATCTGATACTTATCAACAAATTCTTTGCTCGGTTACTTGATACACCTTGCAGATATATCAAAAGGTGTAGGGTGTAGGTACGTGTGGGTAGAATTAAATCGTTTCTGATACAAACCAGCCAATTGAAAGGAATATTCACCCTGTTTATTAATCTCGGGAAATAATGTCTCCTTGGATAAACAAAATACAAGTATATTACCATAAAATTGATAAATCGTTGGAAAAATACTTGTTTACATTCCATTACTTGTATCAACTGGCGAATAAACACCCCTTTTCCTTTCATGCACTCACACACACACAAATAAACATGTAATTCGCTATTTACATCAATGTCATCAATCGATAAGGCTGTGTAGTATAAAAGTAAAAATTAATAATTCATATTTGGAAATCTGGTTCATGAATAACCGAAGTGCATCTGCCGTAATGTTTATCATTTTCAACGGAAATCAACTTGTATCTACCGTAAATATTTTATTGTATATAGGAAGTAAATAAAATAAGGGAGAACCACTTGTTGCCTTTTTGTGATCAATAATGTATACAAATACATTGGAGTTGAGTTAAAGTGTCAATCGGGAGAATTTTCTCACTTTCTTATTTATAGCAAATCTTCTTTTTAAATTGTCGAAGAATAACCGAAAAAAGAAAAAGGCCGAGTGATAAAAATTGTCATCCACATGTGGATATTGAAGACGTAAACCACGAAAATTTTGCTAGGAAACGCTTTGGTTTCATTTCCTCGTTTATATTCCAGGAAAACGTCACGCCTTTTTAACAAAAATTTGCGAGATATTAGCGACGTTTTCCATAGATTCTGGGTTAGGTTAGGTTTGGTGTGTGGTGGATCTGTAAACTCCACTGCGACTCTCAAGAGTCTATTGTCGCTCACACGTATTCAGATTTCACCAAACAATTCCAGCTTCTTAACAAAGCCGATTCGTTTATTTGATGATTGATATTTCAGATCCGAGAGCGAGAGAGACCCTCCCAAACATTAGAAACCTGATTCGAGCCGCGGCGGGGCTGGCACAAATTATATGCTCTGCTGTTTCTTATCTTCCTGACAAAGATGGCAAGTCGGATCTTCCGTCAATCCAAGTTTCAACACATGACTATTTAGATGACAGAGGCCTCTGAAAATGCCTGTTAGACAACGTAGGTCATGTCTGCTATAGTCTAACATGTGTATCGAGGGAAATGAAAAAGCTGACGAACTTATGAATAGAGTTGGAGAACTCGCAGCGTTAACCGAGAAATATTCTCGGTATATCAAAAAGATAATTTGTGAGGAGCTGTATTAGGAAGCAGAATGAATATGTCTAAACGTACAGAAGAACTGAGCAGGAAACAGAGTGTTGTATCCAGTTTATTACTGGTCATGTCCTAGTAAAGGATTACTTGGACAATTGAATAATATGAAATAAGGACATTTTTTTTCCATTTTGGGAGCCGTTCAGATGCCGGGAGCACTGCAGCCTATTGGCTTATTGTACTCTGAAATAAGGACCTTACGAGCTGATAATGTGGTAGGGAAACTGGAGTGGCACTCTGTAAGTATTTCAACGATAGAGAATCGCTTCTTTTCGCTATCAGGTACTCCATAAACACATTCGTCTGTTTTCGCAGCTAGACGATTATAATAGAGAGTAAATAAAGAAAGGAAGAGACCGTAAAAGGTCTTTCTATCTCAGAGAATTATCTTTCCATCTCCCTTTCTCTCGTGAAAGTACGTATTGTTTATTAATGAATGTTGCTGGCATTGAGAAAATGAATGTAAACATTTTCAAATACTATTGTAGTTTCAGGTTATGTGCAGTTTTGTGTTTATTTATTTTCAAAGGTTGATTGAAGAGGTTATTGAAATTTTATCTGTCATATTTTATGTACAAAAATTTTATATTTCCAGTTAAAATGGAAAAATAACGCAATGGCCAGTGAGGTATTTTTGTATTCATTTGCTCATCAACCATGTGATGAACAAGTTGGTCGTATAAAAAGAAACTAGATCTTTGTTTAATCGAAATAGTTCCAAAAACCTTCTGTCGTGCAGGTTGAATGGGTCAGTACTGTCCAGCAAAACTTTTTTATCTAGTCGATTTTCATACATCCTCTCTACTTTTTGTAATGGATTGACAACTCTTCTTATATCTCCTAATACAAACAAAAAAATAGGTTATTTCCTTTCTTAATTTCTTCTTTTTCTCCTAATTAATTTTTGTCATCAGTCATGTTTTTAGAATGTTGAATAAAAATATCTCTATACGAATCAATGACACGAGGATTGTCGAACCATTTTCGTCAAAGAAGAGATGTGGTTATAGAGTACTAGCAAAGATAGGGATAAAGATATTCTCGCTCCACTATTCTTTTCGCTTTCGTTGAGGAAATAAATTACAGAGCGCCACTCCTCGTATACTGAAACAGGTACTGTACACATACGGGAGATTTGATCACAGAAGACAGCCAGTATTTGGCCAATCAACAGAGCTACATCAGCTATGAGAACCTGTACAAACTGATGCTGAACTGGGTGTTATAAAAAAACACGAACATAAAGACACGCTGGTACTCTGACTGCAGTGTTATTGGAGACTTTGTAGCCAACCTCGAGGAAAAATCTAGAGGCATCCATTTGCCATTTATTTCTTTTCATGGGCAATTAGCAGGACGCTCACTCTTAAACTTCTTCAACATATCAATGTTGGAAGTAATGAAAGTAATTACTCAGCCAATCCTGGCGTATCCTTAATAAATCCAATTATGATGAGATTAGGATAATCCAAATAAACATTTAAATTTCCAACCTTTTCTAATGGGATTGCTATCCGGTATTTCTAGGAGGCCAGTGAACATCTACAAGTGCTTTTTCTATTTTTCATTGTAAAAACTCACTAGAAAGAGTCCCTGTAAATTTGAAAATCATTATTTATAAATAATTTTTATTTTACAGATCACAAAGTATATCATAATAAATTTAGCCAATTTTAGTGTTAATTATTAAATTTTATCACTGGTCTTGTTAAAAATAAGAAATCCACAATAAAATTAATAACACCGAAATAAAAGCCCATGTAACTACCACCGAAAAGGGTCCCATACCACTCGCCTTAGTATAGAGAAATAAAAAGATAAACAATCGAACATCGTCTTCACGAGGCAGCTGCTCGTTCCTTTCGATCAACTGTTTTCGAAAGCGCCAATACGATTGCACGTAAGAAAAGGTGGCCGGGTAAAAGGTTGGTTTTCTTTTGTCAGAACCGTGTGCCGGCTGCCGGGCTGTTGGGGCCTTCGATGGAGTATAGCAGCTGGCGTGCCAGGTGTGTCTACCAACATGTGTCTACTGGTAGGAGAGAGGTACCCTATATGTAATGAAATGAAACGACCATAACCCCATCGGTTAGTTTCATAAGGATGTGTGTATTCCTATGGAATATCACCGTATATATTTGTTCACACACTCAAATAATAATATTCCGAGTATTAATTCAACAAATCAATGATTATTATTTTTAAATGGGAGATATTTATAAAAAATATTTAGCCAGATTTCTTTAGGCAGCTTAAAAACCGATAATATTCATTAGATAACACATATACTGGTAAAAACGAAGAGTTAGGAAACTTTGTAGAGTCGTGCCAATTTCAGTTAGTGATACTCAAGTACGTGGTTGTTATGTGAATGCGTAGAAGTTTGGTTTGGAAGTTGGTCAGGTGCGTAGGTCAGGAGTGTTACCGAGCTACTCAAATTGAACAGTAGAGTCCGTTTCATATAAGATGAATCCACTAAAAGTCTAGTAGTAGCAATCGTATGCGAGAAGAAGCTCTTAAGGCCCCCATACACTACGGGTAAACACGACAATCTTAACCGAACATTTTTAAAATTGCGCGTACAAAATTGCTAGTGTATGGGCCAATCACGACCATGTTAACCGACGTTCTTCATCTCCGACATGACTTGAGATTTTACCCGTACAGGCCAACGTGTTCGTGCAAGTCTGCTAGTGTATGTGGTATTCATTCAAATCCGTCGTGAAAAAAACATAGTCGTTCTGCAAAATGGCCGATACCAGAATGTGGAATTAAGATTTTACTATTGAATTTTTGGAGTATAAATCGTTGCCAAGTTTATGGAAAATAAAATCTTCAGAATATTCCTCCTTTAAAACAGTGTATATAACATAACATGTTTCTGGTACTATGCGGACTAAGGTTTGAGCTGATATTGCTGTTGAAAATTTTAAATCTTCATAATTTCGCCCTGTAGCAAGATATCGTAATGTTGCCGTAAGACGTTTCAGACAGGATATGGACTGCCTAAGGTGCGTATCTTGCTTTTGTATCAAAGGTGTGATACGATTCAACAATTCTAAATAATTATCTTCATCCATTCTTAAATAATAACACCAGTCACTTTTTTTCAGTTTAAACTAAACTAAAATAGATTTACATGAGAAAATTGTTTCTTATTAATAATCAATCTCTCGCCCCTTTCGAACATTTTTCACGTGATTTCTTTTTCAAAGCAAAAACTAACATCACTGCAATTATGTCCTTGCGATGAATCGTGAAACACAGAACTGCAGACGCTCTTTCCCGACAGTGTATTGTATGTGTGTTCAAAAGCGACAATTTTACACGTAAAATTTTAACTGTTCGGTTAAGTTTGTCGTGTCTACCCGTAGTGTATGGGTGCCTTTAGGCTTTGACCGATTCAGATATTGGTATGTGCAGCTTCTTCGCGCATACAACTGCAACTTCTAGAGGGTTCTTCTTATGAGCAACGGAGTCTGCCTATTTTTTGGCTAAAGTATCGGTTTATGTTATATTCTCCTTCCACAACTGGCTGCTCGTGATTAATTTTATAGGAGGGTCATAGAGGTTCATAGTTGATGAGACCAACAAAATCTTAAAATACGGAACGCCGCGACTAGCCCCCGGGGGCCTACAATGAAAGTTTACGAACCCTTTGTACCATACCACTGGCTTAATAGAATTTGGCTGAATTATTACTGTTGATGTGTTTGGAAGAGACAATAACCTACAAAAAATTTAAAGTTGTACTGTCACCCCCGAGAAGGTAGGTATGGAATAAAATGTGTATATACTCTGCACCCTTCAACAGCCTGTACCTCACAAACTAAGAAGGTTGGAGGAAAGTTATATTTGGGTATTTTAAATATTTCTTAACCATGTATCATGCCTCTAGTGTACGGTACTGGGACATCCTGTATTAAGTATATTAATGTCTAATTATTGTTATATTCATTTTTTTAATACTCGACCTTTTGTAACACCGCTGTCACGCTGTTTTGGTTTATAAAATTACTTTTATCTACGACCACCTTTAAAATTAGGCATTTACGAACCAAAAAAAGTGTGTGAAATCATACATTATACATGGGTACGTTAAAAAGCGTGCGTAAATGAACAACGCTTTTTATATGGGACTTTCATTACAACACCCATAAGCGTGCGTAACTGACCAATGCTTTTTAAATAGGGTCTTCATTTTAACACTCTTTTTTAGCTACGTGATTATCTAGTTGCCTTGAATTTAGTCGTTTGTTGTATAATTTTTTGTGCTGTCAGTAAATTTGACAGAAGTGTCAGACATAGTGAAAAACATTTACTGTTATATTTAAAATTTCAATTACACTTATTTTAAATGGAAGAACTTCGAGTAGAATGCTTTTCTTCGGATTGCACACCACCTGATATTAGAATTCGTTGTGTATATATTTATAATGTTTTTCTATTTATTATAGATGGTAGGGTTCACTTCTAGGTTATGAATAATACAAGAATTGTTTCTGTAAATAATAAAGTAATTATTATAAATACAGTATGTACAAAATCTAATTATTAGTCTTACCTGTAAATAATTATTCACAAGGTTGTCTTATAATTACAATTGCAATTACAATTACTTATAATTACAATATTACAATACAAAGTTTTGTTTCAACTACCACGTTTTCTCTTAATTAGTTCTTTATTGACATGTGAATTTAATCTAGCCCACTCCTCATATCTATCGGCGATCTAATTTACCGACCTATTTACGCGCGCAATTCAATATGATTAAGGATGTTTCCTTACATATTTGTTTATAGAAAATTTATTTTTGTGTTTCTTAACCCCTTCAGAGCACATTTTTTTATTTTTTCTGCATGTGGTCGTAGATAAAGTTTTGTATGACACTTGGGCGTGAAGTACTTTTGCGCATTCGTTGCAAAAAAAGCACTCGCTACGTTCGTGCCTTGCATTTTCGCAACTCGTGCGCAAAAGTATAACTTCACGTACTTGTATCATAAATAACTATTTTCATCGTTTGCAGTTCAGGATGTCCCTCCTTCCAAGTATACAAACCATAGTGTAAAGAATCGGTCCAAGTGATATAACTTTTCTTCTCTAGCTATTTTTGGGTAGCATGCAAATAATAATAGTTCATTTTCTGCCTGACTTTCTATGGTTTCTATTCTACACTCACCGGCACGAAAAACGGAGCAGTTGAATTTTTTTAAACAAACTTCAAATTTTAATGCTTTGTGATGTTTTGTCATTATAATATATTACACACAAATAAAATGACATGTTTAAAATATTTTTTAACAACAATTGAACCTTTATTTGAAGTAAAAAAGTTTATTTGAGTTAAAATGGTAAACCCCATAGATCTTATTACTTGGCCGTAAAGTGCAAGTGCATAGTTGGCCATGAATTTTGAGAAATGTGACAGATACGTGTTAAATTTGTGCTGCGTTTATTTAATCTATAGTGATACATTTATTTATTCTGAAAAATATGTCTGTTAATCCCGAAACTACGGCTGCTATTGTTGCGTTGCTTCAAGATGGGAGGAGTGAACGATATGTTGCCCGACAGTATAATGTGTCCAATAGCACTGTGCACCGTATTTGTACACGTTTTTTGGAAACTGGAGCTTACAATAGACGACCTGGAACTGGTCCTCAACGCAGAACTAGCGCTCGTGATGATCGTTTTATCACCTTACAAAGTTTACGAAATCGTCATGCTACAGCTGTTGAAATCAGAAATCAACTTCAGCACGTCCGGCAAACTAATGAAAGCGAGCGGACAGTTAGGCGAAGACTCAGGGAAGCCAACCTAACCAGTCGCCACACGAGCGTTTTGCTGAATGTACCTTCAGCCCTAGAGTAGCATATCAAGGGGGATCCGTTATGGTGTGGGCCGGAATTTCTCTGGAGGCACACACATAATTGTACATCCTTCCGAGAGGCTCCTCAACTGCTGCCAGGTACATTGAGGACGTTCTCCCAGATTTTGTTGTCCCTCATGTTGATTTTATTGGAAATTACTTTCTTCTTATGCATGATAACGCAAGACCTCATACTGCGAGAATCACTCAACAATATTTAGGTAAACGAGGTGAACATTCCTGTTATGAACTGGCCAGCGTTAAGCCCACCAACCCCATCACAAAGCATTAAAATTTGAAGTTTGTTTAAAAAAAATTCAACTGCTCCGTTTTTCGTGCCGTGAGTGTATATTGAAGCTTATTTTTTCCCGCTCTGAATATAGTGGTAGCATGTTTTTACTAAGTATTTGTTGGGTTGAGGTTAATTTGCCGCAAATTCAATTTCTTACACTTCACCATTCCACCCGAATATCGATCATAACAAAAACACATCCCTTCATGGCGCTAATGAAATAACTTTTAAGCTTCAATCGAATTAACTGGCAAAGCTGTTACAGTTTATAGAGTCTGATTATTAAAAGATATGCCATTATTCTGTTCCCTGGAGGTCAGTGACGTTCGCTGCTGAAAGAGTTGAAATTTTTAACAGTCCCAGTCCAATTTGGGTATCGTTATTAATTGCATGTCACAGAATAAACATGGTTTTTCTTATTACTTCTGGAATAGGCATGATGACAGTCACTAAGTATAACTTAAATAATCATTCAAAAAAATTGTATAAATTAGAAAGATTTTAAAGCAATCAATTATTTTTACATTACAATTGTGATTTTATTTATTTCAGTGACTATTTCACTAGAGTAAATTGATAACTGACAAAATTTGAAGGTTTTGAACTGGCAATTTTTTGTCTTGTCGCGGCAATTTTTTGACGTTTAATATATCAAATCTATGTGTATAAAATTCTATCACTCTGTGATAAATTTCAATATAAAATCTTTGTTAGTGGTTTCTAAGGAAACTAAGTTGTTTATTTATTTATTTAACTGTCTAAAAATTATTAAAACTGTTTCAAAAATTTAAATAAGTATTATTAACATGAATAATACAAGATTTGGAAATAATTCAATAAATGAAATAAAGAGTACAATTAAGCGAAGTATACCGCGAAATACAATAAAGACAAAAAAGTCTGCGTGGGAACAGTTTAGAATGTTTCTGGACGCACGTAATTATACGTTAGAAAAGGATACTTCTGAACAAGTTATAGCAAAAATTCTTGGAGATTATGGTTTTAACATGAAAAAAAAGAGGTGGAACTGATTATACTGAAGCTAGTGTGAAAACACTTTGGACTGCTCAAATGGTTCAGGAAAAATATTTTCTAGAACTTAACATCAAAATTGATCCATTTAAAGATATTACCCATAAATTTACTAGATTGGTCAGGGATACAAAACGTAAAAAGCTTCAGGCTGAACCTGAAACCAGAAAAAGAAGTTCTAACGCATTTACCAAAGAAGAATTAATGGAAATGGTAGAACTATTCTGAAGATAATCCTGATGGGTTACAAAAAAAGTTTTTTCATTATTTATGTTCGTTTGAATTAGCATGGCGTGGAAATGAAGCTGCTAATTGTGATATTAATTACTTTAAAAAAGAATATGATAATAAAGGTAATTTTACTGGCAGGGTAGAATATAATCCAATCTTTTCCAAAACGACACAAGGAGGATCAAAAGCTTTATCTGGCAGTAAGTGGCTGATAAGACATAATGCTAACAACAACTTGTGTCCCGTTCGTTTATTTTTAAAAATTATTGGAAAAAGAGAATCCAATCCTTATCTAACAACAACAAGATTATTTTTAACAGTAAATCCAAATTGGGAGAAAGGAATATGGTACAAAAATTCACCATTGGGAATTAATACAATTTCAAAATGGACGAAAATATCGGCAGAATCAATTGGTATAGACACAAAAAAATAACCAATCATTCTCATAGAGCTTCTGCAATATCTGCATTAGCAAAAGAAGGAGTTGGTGCACAAAAAGTAATTAAGCTTACAGGACATTCTTCTGCCCATTCTTTGAAACCATATTTACAATTAAATGAAGAACACCATTTCCAACTTATAGAGAACCTTCGAGAAAATAAAAATAAAGAAAAGGAATCCTCAGTTTCTAACAATTCATCACAGGTTATGATGCTAAACAATCCCCAAAGTAATTTTTTTTCATAATGTTATTATTTTTTGGCTTTGTATAATTGAAGTTTGCAGTAAATAAAACGTATAAACATATTATTTTTTAGTTTTTTCTCTCGTGAAATAGTCATGTCGAATACCACTCAATGAAAAATTTTGTAAGGTAAAATTTTTCTCTTGTCGTATTCAAGTTTGTTGCTTTTAGGTAATTTTGCTCATGACATTTAATCCAAAACCACTTGCCTGACGGCTCGTGGTTTTGTTAAAAATGTCATTTGCAAAATTGACAAGCAACAAACTTTCATGACAATCGAAAAATTTTGCCGACAAAATTTTCACTCTCGTGGTATTATATATGAAAATATAAATCCAAATTATGACAATCCGCACACTTAGCTAAAACTCCTATGAAATTCACAAGTATGTGGATGGAGGTTTCTTCTTCCATGCCACATAATCTATATCCTCCTTCTTTCACTATTTTGAGTTTTTTTAGGTGCCCACTCACAATGTCTGGTTGGGATCCCTGTTAAAACTCTTTGTGCAGAATCTTTGATTGTCTAAGCCCTACTTCGACTAAGCCCTCTTCCAATATTACTTTGGAGCTGAAAAGGGATCCAGACTCCAAAAGGTTTTTTCATGCCCCCTCTTATCTAGTTCATCTGCTATTCCATTTTCAATCCCTCCTAGAATCCACAATAAGGTAACTATATTGTTCCTGCCCAGTTCATTGAGTTTGCCTAGGCATTCCCACACCATTTTGAAACTGATTCCACAAGAGCTCAGTGCTTTAATGGCTGCTTGACTATCCGACATTTTATGATAATCCTTTGCCTTCGATATCCTTTCTTAATATTGAGCTGAGTACACTTTTTTGTGGCTTGAGTTTCTGCTTGAAAGATACTTGGGGCTTTTTCCAAGCCTTGAGAGTGTTTGGTTCCTGGACCGTACAATTCCTCCTTTTAAAAGTCAACACCTTGTACAAATAAATTTCTAAAATAATGAAAAAAACTTCAGAAATACATTTTCTGCTCATTCGATTGCGTTTAATTCCCAATTTAACAATAAAAACGGTCTACACTTAAAAAAAAAAATAAAAATCAAGACAATAAAACCAGTATAATTTGGAAGCAATCATGATACCCATCGCAATAATGAGTACAGAACCATTTCGACATCACCGGCTTGATTTTTTTCGAGATTGTCGAAGCAGCAGTTAAAATCAACACCATCTGGCAGACCATCGTCCAACCAAACTTTAATCACATAAATTATAAAAGTGGTGGTGCCACGCGTTGTCAAAAAAAAAGAAGAAGAAAAAGCGGTTGCACCTGCCGTAAAAGTACTTTAGAATATACAGGAAACACGTGTTGAATGGGACAGATGGAGAGCTAAGTCGTATAATTTAATTTCTATGTTTTTTAAATTATACTTTTCGATCATTATCGAATATTTCATTCTTATTATTTTAGTTTAAATATTTAAATAATCATTTTTATAAAGAGCAGTAGGACTTGGGAGCTAATAAATAGTTATATCCACGGTATATGAAATAATATCACATCATATTCGAGCATAGATACTGTGAACTGTTATTATGGAGCTTGTGCAATGTCAAACTATGTTGACATTAACCTCTGATTGACGGAATTTTGAAAGAGGAAAGCCTGGACCTCAAGACCCTAACAAAATAAAAAGTGAAAAGTGAAAAAATTGACTATTATTTTACCAGCCAAACATTTCAGTTGTAAAATAATCATATTTTTATGCATTATCTTTTCGTTTTCCGAAGAAACGGGTATGATACTGTGCTAAAAGAAATACCTTGAAATAGAGTATAATAAACATGGGAAAGGGGGGTTGAAGTTTCTCGACACATTAAAATAATGGAACCGACGGGGTTAACAAAGAATATTGTGGAATTTTATAATAATCGTCGCAACGCAAAAACGGAAACAAATGAATGGGGCAGAAATAAAAGTAAGTTCAAATGCAAAAGCACAAGCAGATGTTTTGGATGAGAAACCATTTAGGAATAAGACTTTTTTAATTGAAAAGTTGCTAACTGTAGATAATAGGAAGAAAAATTCATTAAGCGTTGGAACTGGATACAGAGGAAAGACAATAGAGCCACTAGCGAATATTAATAATGATAACATCAGATAAAGTAGGAGTTCCATAAGCGTAGGTACGTGTAAAGGAAAACGTCCAATTATTAGGTATACAGAAGCTATTACTTATCTAAGTGGTAAGCTGATTTTATAAACTGTATTGTTCCCGTTGCTAGTTGCTCGTCGTAATTTCCCCGTTTCAATTTTTCTGTCGTTTGAAACGTGCCAACCGACCAATCAAATTTCACTTTGTTGGTCCCCGTAATTTTTTTTGGCTAAGGAACAGTGCAGTAATCCCAGTAACATTCCTCAATATCTTCGGCACATATTTTTAATAAGGATGACTGCACTATTCTTTAATATCTAGTAGCTCTTAAAGGTAGTGAAGAATAGACCGCCGGAAGCCTCTTCGTTCGAAATTTTTCAAATTTAGCGCGGTAAAGTTAACCAACATTATTGATTGTTGGTCCAAATTTACTTGCAGTTTACCCCATCAAAACAAAAATTTTGAGAAATGGTTGAATATATTTATATTTGAAATATTAACCGGATAGACTTGTTGCCCATTCCACCAAAATTAAATTTTTAAGAAATTATTAAATAATTTTACTCTTAGAAATGTTAACTGCAAAGTTAACGTCGTCCGAAACGTAGAAAACACGGTGAGAGTTTATAAATCCCTGAATGCTAAGGTAACGTTATATTTCAGGGAAATTTAAATTTAATTATTCGACAGTTATCAATAAATCACTCGACAAAAACGTCTTATTTTACGATCAATCGATTAACTTTACACCCAGTTAGTGTTAATAAAAATTTATGACAACAATAAAACTCATTGGACAACCTAACAATAATTTTATTTGGGGTGGACACAGAAAAAGAGAGAGAGGAAGAGGGAGAGGGAGTGATTGTCCCAGCGTTTCGAATCCTAAATAAAAATAGGCCAGTAATCGTCACTTATTTTTCCTTCTCTCCATTTGCCTTGAAACTTCTTTAGTTTACTCACAGTGTTCATTTTTTCTCTTACTATATTTCTTACTGCCATTATTGCAGTATTTCAATTTAGTCTCCACTCCTTTTTGCCATAGTTTTATGCAAAATTGACATACTGCTGAACTATCGAAAGCCCGATAATTGTATCATGGTGTTACACATGCCTAATCTAGAGCTCCAAAAGCTTCTGCGAGACATACATCCCCAGTATCAGTCTCTTCTTCATCTTCTTTCTCGTTACATGTCTGGTCAAAACATTTTTAAATTGGCAATTAAAACCGAGATGAGATAATCGATGTTCGGATAATCGGGGTTCTACTGAAGTGTCAACCTTCTTTCGAGCATCTATGGCTGGCCTATTTCCAATGATTTTATTATGTTAGACAGCACCTCTTACTGTGCTCAGCAACAATAATGCCCAATGATTTTGACAAAAGTACGTTTGCAGGTGTTCGGTTGTAAAACAAATGTTACGCAAAAAAGGGTGTTTTATATTGCAAGGTTTTGATTTGTAAGGGAACTAAGTGGATTTGGTAAATAACGAATAAAAGAGTCACCTTATTTAAACTATTTGCATATACAGTAGAGCTTGAAAGCACTTCGACTGAAACTACAGAACAATTTCATCGAGAATTGTTCGTCAAAATATATTTTGTACACACTAGAATCAATTTTCTGAACATTTTTCAGTCACTTATAAAATAAACATCCTAAATTATTCTTTGGGCACTAAAAAACATTCACCAAGATGTCGAGTTGTATTACAGATAATCTATCAATTTGACATTTTGGTAGATACCAAATAAGGTCCTTTGTTGGTCCTAAAAATCTTTCCGTACCATTCTAAATTGATGGTTTCATGTTGCTCTAGCTGTTTGATAGTCACCTGTTAACATTTGCCACAGTAAATTTGGTTAGGTTAGGTACTAGGTACTGTCATAATAATGATTCTGTACCATTCCAAATTCATGATTTCACATTACTCTAGCTCTAGTAGTGGTTGAACCCACAAAAACATATGCGTCTTTGGTCTGGTGGACAAAAGAGCACTCAAAAAAATGCAATGAGTAGACTAGACAAGGTGCAAAGACTTGCTTGTCTCAGTATTGCATGGTGCATAAGAAGCACGCCAACGGCAGCACTGGTAGCATTATTTGACCTTCCTCCATTACACCTTGTGATAATTGGGGAAGCAAGGATGGGACTTTTTAGGCAGCAAAGCAGTCTGAGCAACAAAATAGTTAGATCAGGACACATATCCATTAAGAACATAAGTGGGGCCATTTTAGATATGAAAACAGACTAAATGGCGACTAAACTTCTCCCCAGCCCCAAATATGAGGTAGAAATACCTCACAGAAAGGACTGGCAAGAACCAAGCAAACTGAAGTTTCCCCGAGGAGAGACCTGGTACACAGACGGGTCACAGACTGGGGAAGAGACAGGAGCAGGGGCGTATAGTGAAATGAGTAACACAAGATGCTCCTTCTCACTAGGAGAACATACCTCTGTATGCCATCTTGGAATGTGTCAGAAATAAAAAACATAGGGCTGTGACACATAGGACAAACATACTAACTGACAGCTAACTGACAGCCAGGCAGACCTTGCAGCTTTAAACAGAATAGAGTAAGATCCCAGAGCGATAAGACATAACTTATTTTCAAATAGATGAAATGTTAGGTTCTCAGTAGCACCTCGTGTGCTTTGACCTCGTGTGCTTTGAACACCTGTGTATTTGTGGAGCTATCCTAAGGGAACCTTGGCAGATATCAGGTGAGAAAGATGACTGAAAATGGTAGTTACTTTACTTAAATTTAAATGTCTGATTTTCATATATGTTTTGTAGAATAATATTTTAGAGTAGTATCATAAGTGTCAGACACTTTCCATGGGCCAAAACTTTTGTCAGACGCTTTAAAGCTGCAAAAGAATGGATTAACTTCATTTATTTTCACATGTCTGACTTTCAAATATGTTATCATGGCAACTATTACTAAGTTATATGTGCTCCAACAGATTCGACTATACTGAATACTATACGTTTACGGAGCTTGTGGAGCTTTAAAGCGTCTGACAAAAGTTTTGGTCCATGGAAAGTGTCTGACACTTATGATACTACTTTAGAATATTATTCTACAAAACATATATAAAAATCGGACATTTAAATTTAAATAAAGTAACTCTTAATTTTAGTCATCTTTCTCTCACCTGATATCTGCAAAGGTGCCCTTAGGATAGCTCCACAAACACACAGGTGTTCAAAGCACACGGGATGCTACTAAGAACCTAGCATTTCATCTATTTGAAAATAAGTTATGTCTTATCGCTCTGGGATCTTGCACTAGAAGCAAGGTAACATCCAGCCTGGTAGAAGAATGCCAGAAAAAACTGAATGAACTAGCAGACCACATTAAAGTAAGATTAGTGTGGGTGCCGGGACATTTCTGGAAATGAACAGGCTGATGAACTCGCGAGAAGAGGTTCAGCAATAGCATATGTTGGACCAGAACCAGCTCTTGGGACCACAAAGAAGGTAGTCCGAAGGCAAATACAAAATTGGGTACAAAGCCAACATAGACTTCAGTGGAGGAACACTCCAATACACAGTAAAACCTTCATAGGTGACACATGTGTAAAACGGATCGAAGAACTACTGAATATCAGTTGGAATGAGCTAAGAATTATTACAGGTTATCCAACGGGTCATACCCCGGTAAAAGATCACCTGCATAAAATGGGGTTGTATAACGGGGACCTCAGCTGCAGCCTTTGTGGCATGGAGACCGAGACCGTAACCAAATCTGATCTAACTGTGAGGCACTGGACTCGAGGAGACAAACAATCTTCGGAGAAGCCAATGTGCCACCTGAAGTATATGGCACACATCCAATGGACCTATATCGTCTACTCGAAAGTAAGGGGATAACTGAATGGGTGGACTAAATGTGGGAGTAGAGTACAATAAGCCAATAGGCTGCAGTGCTCCCAGCATCAGAACGGCTTCCAAAACACAGAAAAAAAAATTGCTCTAGCTGTTAGATACTGTTGCCACGAGAAATTTGGTTCAAATTAATAAATTATTTTCAGTGCTAAGACAACCTTTCGAAATTCTGTACACCATCAATACACAGGCTGATACCTGTATCCCTAATTATAGGGTTACATAAAAAAAAATCCCCAAAAAAATCTCAAAACATCCCTTTAATTGAAACATACCCTATGTTATAGTTATTTTATATGATACCAACGGCCATAAAACTAAAATAGGCCACAAGGAAATACCCTCTCGTATTTCAGGACGGTAGGTGAATTCAAAGGATTTATTATTACTTTTTTTTCCAACTGTAGATATGAATACGTATCAACAAGTTACGAATTGAGGCCCTGGGAAAGATAAATTATGAATGATAATAACCGAAAGGGGTGGTGGAATTTGATATCGTAACAATAACGTGTCTAACCAGAATAAATTCGCACAATAAAATATTATGATGGTACTCAGTGAAATTTATAAGGTAGCGAGCAAATGGGATGGAATAGAAGGTAGAATGAATTGGAAACTATTTGAGAATGATGGTCGTTTCGTGAATTATAAAAAAGATGCATGGATGTAGTGTGAATTTTGTATTATTTTCTTCATCTATGAATAGCTACTGATTAATGTTCCTTGACAAGGACTTACTCTTAACAGAAGCTCTGACTTAATTACCTGTGTTAACGAGCTTTTTGACTAGAGTTTAATCCTGGCCGATGTTCTCGTTTATACCTTGTTAACAAGGTCCTGGTTAATATCGGACTACTTCCTGTGTCAAACAAAATTTCAATGATAAGGACTCTATCCTAGCTGATGTTTTTGCTTGTTCCTGTATCAACGAAGCTCTCTTTAACAAGGACTAAGTCCAAGTCGACAATCTGTTGTTTCTTCTGCCAATTAAAAATTTTTTGATAGAAATTTAGTCCTGGCCGACACTATTACTTGCTCCTTGTGCCAACAAATTACATCTTGACAACGAAGTAGTCGTTGTTTTAATTCTGGCTATTTAGTTTCCAATATCTACGTGGTTATTTTTGACAGGTTCTGGCAGATGTTTGAGCTGATATTTTTGCTTTATTCTGTGTAAACAAGAAATTCTTTTATAAGGATCAGTACTCGCTGACATGAACTTAAGCCCTGCTATTATTCTGGCTTGTTTACTGTGTGAACTAGGTTTTCTTTGACAAGGACATGGTATTGTTCAATGCTCAACAAAATTGTTGCTGGAAAGAACTTACTTCTGGCTAGTATTTTTAGAACAATAGTCCTTGCTCTCATTTTGGCTTGTTTCCTGTATAAACAATGTTTCCCTTAGCAAAATGAGGTCAATCTAAAACATTGGAAATAGTATCAGAGAGCTGGAGAAATTTTTTTTTATGAAAAAAATAATTATCAATAATCTGTCTGCACATGAATCTCGTTATTTTTTTGTAGCCTGATTTAAAAAAATCAATTATTCCTTCTGTTTTGGTTCAAAAGGAGGGTAACATCACAAAGAAAATCTTGATGAACGATTCCGGAAAAAGAGCATTTATATCGGGTATTTTTCAAGCGAAATAAATATTCTTGGTAATCTTCTTTTATTATATTATTGAAATGTAAGAAAAAATAGCAAAATACTCTAAATTTACTTGTATAGTTAGTTTAAACATGATCTAAAAATGTACTGTTATTTTTTATGAAATTATTAGAACAATTGAATGAAGAACAGATTTCTCAAAATTTAGCACCTTTTTTTTTAAAGAGGATCATAATTTTTAATAATTCCAAACTACCTCCTCATGTAAATTTAATTTTATCAACACTTTAAATACAATTTTTTTTACTATCACTTATGTCGATACCTATATCATAAAAACCCCCGACTCGAATATCCATATAAATCTACGCCTATGTTATTTTGAAGCTGCAATTTTTCTGATTTATCGCATACCTGAGATGAGTACAAAAGATTTACGAGGTCCATATACCTCTCGACGCTCTAGTCGATGTTATACCTCCTATCGAAATATACAATTTTAAACAAAAAATACAAAATAGTGTTTTGATACCTTTTACTTCTTAAGATTGTTATCAGGACCGTAATATACGATATTTGAAATAATAATTTTGACAAATTCGATATAATACAGTTATTTGGCAGTTTACCTTTGAAAGTTTTCTGGGAACTTTGAAAATTGGTAATTTTATAGATTTTAATATGCTCTTTCCAAGTTTTGACTTTGCCACCTCGTATTTTTGCCGCTCGCACCGACATATTGGCGCCCAAAGTGTACTACACCACGCGTTTTATGTATTATTGAATCTATTGAATAGTAATCACATGCTGGGATCCTGATTTTTGCCATGATTTACATATTCCCTACAAGCAAATAGAGCTGGAATCTTCACAAGGTTATTTTATTTTATAATTGATGAAACAAACCTTCAAAATGTTGTAATAGAGCCGGAATCTAAAGTGAAGACGTCATATATTTCAGTTATTTGTATAGGTAGACTTCACTCCAAATTCCTTATTCATTGAAATATTTTATCTCATTCCTTATTTAACACTATTTCCGGTATAAACTCACCTTAACATCTATATAAACTCGAATTTATACATTCTTTCATTTATTTATATTGAAAATCCCTCTAAAAAATCTTCACCACCACCTGCTAGGTAATACTTATCATTATACATACTGTGCGAGATAAAAATATTATTCATCGATCATACCTGTAGTTAAAAATAAACTTCCGCAGTAATTTCTTATTGAGATAAGTTTTGCTCGTTTATCACTATCGCCGCATTTTGTATATTTTCCCTTCAAAAAATTTTACCAAATATAATCGTCGTATGACATTTATCTGGTTTGATGAATCATATCTATGAAGTGCGCGACATGATGCAAAAGAAAATTTCAATTCAATCCGAAAACATCTGTCCCAGGTGCTGAAGGTATACAGAGACAGCGCAAATTTTGTAAAACACGAGCGTAACCAACGATGGGAAAAAAATAGAAAAAATATTTGTCAATATTCAAGTGGATTTAACGTTAGTTTCTTAAAAAATATAAACAACGTATGTTACTTTTTCTTCTGGTTTCTACCCGTCTTCTTTTGCCTATAGCAAACTATTTTTTCTTCTCAATTTGCACAAATTATTAAATCGACTTGTCTACATTCACTCTCAGTTAATTACTGCTTTCAAATTTTACCACGTCTTAAAAGTAATTTTCAACTCTTTCTAAACATCCTGCTTCGTCCCATATTTCCACAATATTTTGGCAGATTTTGGACGTGAAAAAAGATATTTGAATGGCGAACAAACAGCGAGTAGGCATCGAAAATTAAGAAGATGTAACCCGAAATAAGGACCAAGAAAAATGTAAAATACGGCAGAGGCAATGGAGACCATCCAAAAGGAGTAGAATTCGTCAGAGAGCGTTCGAAGGAGTTTGCAGAAGACAGAACCCTCACGAGAAGATGACATGAGGACGAGGAGATGACGTCCATCAAGACGATTTCGAAAGAGCAGAGGAAGCTGCTCAAAAAAACTCGACAGAGGAGAAAATGAGGGACGAAGCCATCAGGAAAAACATGAAGCAGTTTGTCACTCCGATAAAAGCGATTTATCAGCATCCCATACAGATGGAGTGACGAGCTCCTGCGAAGGATCCGAGGGCTACAGAAACCTAGGGATGCACCTGAACGAAGGAAAAAAAGAAGTGGTATGCTACACAAAAGGTTAAGAGAGGAGAAAAAAGAAAGGATCGTCAACCGAGGACTGACGAAAAGCCAGGACACCAACGGACTTCGATAGGAAATCGGGATAGCAGAAGACCGGATCGGCGGAATCCACAAATGGTACAGCGAAAAAAACCACTGCATGGTGGAGCTAGAGGTGGAACAAAAAGAGAAGATCAGGAAGGCTCAATACGTCCAACACGCAAGGATAAGATCGGAAGACAAGGTAGCGGGAGGTTCTTCCTGAAATGCATTGCGCCTAAAGGATCAGTGTGTCTCAGATCAGTCTGGAATTGCTCTAAAAACAGGCTAAAGATTTCAGAGCTTCCATACTGTCAGAGAGTACCAGGATTTTTTGTCTCTATACCCCATTTTCCTTATGCAGTTTTTGATGATTTGATCTATTTATCTATAATGGTTTCTTGTCTTGTTTGCTTTTTCATTTTTGGTTTTATTGTCTTGGAAGAGGTTCTGGTCAAAATATTGGTTGATTACGACTGAAATTAATAAAACCACTAATTCTAGCGAAGAGGGAAAATATTAAGGAGGCGATATAAAAAGAATGACAGGATTTGAGTGGACACAGAGCGCACGTCGAATCACCACCAATAATTTACTTTTCTGGCATAAATGTGTTTATAAACTCGTTTTATTTTTATGCTTGTGATATTTATGTCTACTTCCCAACTTCCTGCAGCAGACTTTCCAACTTTACTAAGTTTATCCTATATTTTACAGCGTCCAATATTTCAGCCTATATGAACAGAAACTATTATATATTTTTTTGTGTAGTGTCGTAAAAATTCGTCTGACATTAAGTGTAAATTTTATTTTCGAAAAGAATGAGACGATTTACAATCTCTTATTCGCTGTTAAAGTGTCAAGAATAAGGCAAATCATATTTTCTCTAAATTATGAACTTGTTCCCTTTCTCTTAGCGACTTTATATTTCGAGGTGTGGATGCTTTTACGCCGAGCTGATTTATTGTAGTCATCACCGATTTTTTCAGTGGTAAATTCTAATAAATCAAAATAACTGCCATGAAAAAATCAGTGTTTCGTTGTAATTTTGTAAGCTCGACACATATCAACCATAAAATTTTCATTTTTATCAAGAAATTTTTATATTATTCAAGAAAAGAAATTTGCTTTTCAAATTAACACCTTTTTTGCAAAACCTCAAACCATTTAGATCACTTGACAACATCGCATATACTTTGGGGAAGTCCCCGCAACTTTTGCTCAATGAAATTAAAGATGGGAAGTCATTTCGGAAACGTCCCATAATGCAGTATGGTTTTAAACATTCAATAATTCATACGTCTACAAAAAATGGTGACTTAACATATCTATTAATGCACCAAATATTCAAAAAAACTGTCCAATTTATTGCCAAGTTGGCTCTATCCCTTCTACCACCTATATCTCAGCTCTTCTTGAATCTGATAGTGAAATATCATTCAATTTCGAATAACCCTGTATACAAAAAAAATTAACTGTACTAAAAATGCGAAATTCAAACCTAGGTACATTTTTTTTGTATTACTTCAGTTTCCCGCCCTCTGCTTCCTCCAAGTCCACCTCTGAATAACCAGGTATACGAATTCGGAACAAAGGGTCCTAAGTTGCCCTAAAGCCCATCACCCCACCATCTTCAGTACCATAACAGTTGTTCAAGACCACGTATATAGACCACGATGGGTTTGGCCGAACCAGTCACACGCGTAAAGAGGTACGCAATACTTCTATTCGGAAACGGGAAATATTTTAATATGGTGATAGTGAGTTTATGACTTAAGTGGGTGTGAGAATGGTGTGGCCTTTTTGGATTTACGATTTTTTCATACAGCAAGTACGTGGGATTTGTTTGTAGAGGTGATGGTTTGACAATTTCTGTCAATTTGAACAAGTACTTATAACTGTAATAAGAATTAGAATGTATTGATAGTGTCTACTAAATGTTTTAAAACTAACTAGGTATAGGATAATGGTATGGAATGAGGTACACTTATTGCTTAGTTTTTCAAATTCCATATATTTTTGAGTATAAGTTGAATTTTTTTCAAATAGCACCAAAAGTATATGAAAATAATGAATAATTAAGGAAAAAATTACTAATATAACTTATTTTTGGGGGTGCGAAGAAATGAAAAAAAATTGCAATGAGAGTGTGCCTAGGTACATCACATAATGCAAAATTAAATCAAATTACCACTTATACGTCCTGGTGGTTGAAATAAATCTCTTAAAAAAAAAATAATACAAATAAAATGTTCAATATATTTACTCTTATAAATAATTCTCCATAGGGGGCTGGTATTCAAGATATGTATAAAAATCATATGTTTGATTTGGCTTATCTAAAGTAAAATATAAAAATAAGGTATTTTGGTTATTTGTTTGTTTATACCAATTTCTATAATTTACTCGTAACGATGCATATATAATTAGTAAAACCACTCGACCAATATTTCTCATATTTCCGAAAAGGAATTTTATTAATAAACCTGATCTTTTCATCATAAATCATTTATTAGCATGTTAAATAAAATATAGAAAATATTTTAAAATATTCATTCATCTTGACTTCTCCGAATAATCGGTATATTATTTTAAATTAATTTTAATCAATTTTCAACAATTTTTCAACCTTCATTTTTTGATATCTCTATACTTAATTTTAAACTTTTAAATCAGTTGCTATTGAGTTAATATATTAATTAAATATAAATAATCACTTCCTTTCCGGCTATTGATAATATCATTGTTATTTTTTATAGTATCAAGATTACATTTTGTTTATATAGGTTATCGTTTAGAAAAGGTCAAGCACCTTCCTTCATTCTTACACAAATACAACCTAAAACTGATGGACAAATACCTAAAGAAACAAAATGAAAAAAATATACGTATGTGAACTTAGCGTCTCATATCGCAGCGTCTCATAATTTGAAAAGAGTTCTTACAGCGTCCAACATAGTTCTAGAGTTCCTGATACATTATATTAATAGTTCTGTTGAATTAAGTACCGAAAACGGCTTTCAAAAAAATGAGACGCTGACGACCGGAAGTTAGCGTCCCAAAGTATAAAATCAAAAAAACCGAGCATAAACGGTTATTCAAAGTATAGTTCTATAGTTCTTGTTTATTTATATCGATACATTCTTAGAATTCAAAATCGAACATCTGTCAGACGGTTTTTATAGATTAAAAATCATGCTAGTTTGATGCTGT
>CAJUYI010001182.1:23693-87481 GCA_910591695.1 Galerucella pusilla
AAAATAACATACTTGTTTTTTTCGAGCCATACATCAGACAATTTTTGACCGACTTCTATGTTTGACCTCTCGTTACATTCACAAATGTCTGAACTTTCGTAAAATAATTCGCAAACATATACAGTGCGAAACAAAAAATTTCCAGTCAGTTTTAAAGTTTGGTAAAGTTTGGATGTGTCCGCCATTTTGTTTTTTTAAACAAAACGCGAAATATTAGATTAGTAGTGTGTCTTGATCAATTATCTTTTGAACAAAACCGACATCAATAAAATCGACCTATAAATAAAAAAAATATCAATAAAAAAGGAAATTCCGTTTTTTTTTGGACAACCCTATATATTTAAATCAATTATAATGAATATCAAAACGATCTAAAAGTACATCTCAGTCCTGTTACTAGTTTTTGAGACACAGGAAATTGAAATAAACAGTGACACAACCTCAAATTGTTGTTTTTGTTGTTCGAAACTGCAAGCGTCAAAAGGTCAAACAAACGCTTGCATGAAAAAAAACTTTTCAAATAAAAGAAACCCTTCACTAAGAAGCAACAACAACTTGTCGGGCTAAGTGCCCTGACAGACTTTGTCCATTCACAAACAAAAATGGTTGGTTATATCGTGCAGATATTCCAACTCCGTTTAACGTGGAAGCGTAACTCAATGTCTGTCGTGGCCTAGGTCGTGGCACATAGCCCAAGAAGTAGTTGTTGCTTTTTAGAACGGTCTCTGGTCTTTGAACAGTAATTTTTAAATAATGGCGGTATAATAGTATTGAACTATTATTTTTGACGTCTATTGTATTTTATTAAATTTCATTTACTTTTGCGTGGCAGTTTATTCAACAAATAACTTCAATTGGTTATTGGCATCAGTGGATTTTTAATATGTTGTTGTTGTTGCATCTGTCAGTTTTAAATAAAGTTGGAATGGAAATATTAAATAACCCGATGTGACGAATTGTATAGTAATCTAAGGTATGTGTTAAATTGCTGAGAGCAATAGGTCATTTTAATTGAATTAACTTGAATTAACTTAACGATACAGTAGTCAAACGGAAATGATCACATCTCTATTATTTAACTGGATTAAGATTGGGAACGTTCAATTAATATATCACAGATTATGCGACTAACAATGACTATTGCAATAAAGTTTAATTGAGATAAATATTATCATATTTTTTCAAATATTTTCCATCGCCCTGTACCATTTCATTTTCCTATTGATTCGTTCGAATTTAAACGCAGCACAATAAACAAATAATACAAACGCTTTGTTTCGACCTTTTGCAGTACAACGAGCGATATACAGTTACCGATGATAATATAGTTGTAGCGGTACTTTTCACCGAAGAGATAGTTGTTTCACTTTAAAATTGAATTCGCTGATATACGAGTATTTAGGGCTACTTTTATAAGCTGTATAATTACCATTAGATCAAATTTGACCGATTGGTTGTGTCTGAGAGGTAAACCACGGCAAAAATCTTTTACACCTACTTCCACATACTTCCACACACATTTTTCAAGTTTTTTGACAATGGAAGAACCCATGCAAACTTTTTGTAATGCAACACGCTTCCATAACGAGCTCGAAAATTTATAATTTCTCAAAACACTCAATAGCATTAATTTTTATAATATTTTACCTGTTGTATTGGTAACTTTAACATCCTGTATCTCAAAAACTGAAGCTACAGCAACCCTTGTCGACAGGAAATTTTACGCCAATTTTCGAATTTTCTACACTCACTTTCAGTTTGTAACTCCTATTTATTAACACCCTATCTAATGACCTTTTAATTAATTTTAAATTTGTCATTTCGACCACACTTCGTCTTTCTGTCTTAAACACATACTTTCACCAAACTTTCACATACTTCTACCACACTTCTTCTACATACTTCCACCACACTTTCACAAACTTCCACATACTTCCACTGCAGTGTACACCTACTTCAACTTGCAGTTTACCCCTAGGTTGTGCCCTAGTGAATCCAAACATGGCTTGGAGCAATAAGTTAAAATTTTACCAACCCTTAACAAGTAGTTTGATGAAATCACGTACCAAGGTGACGTAAACGCTCAGTTAACATCTGGTTAACTAACAAACTGATGTAAAATTTCTTAAAATCTGGGGTTATGGACCATTTAGGCTTGCCACGAGACTGGATGAAGTGCAGAAATAATCTGCTCTCACCCAGTTTAGCGTAGATGGTAGTGAGTAAATAAAGCAAGTATGCTATTAAACTGACTCTCCAACATCTACTTGCGCCTGTCAGAAATACTGATATAAAAAATTTTATTCATGTTTCTTTTTCTCAAACTATCCCCCGCACTATACAGTTTGCTACTATTACTACCATCGCAAAGGACAAGGTCACGCGAGTAAGTAGTGGTCAGTGCACTTGGTTCCTTTCACAATCCATTCTCTTATCGAAAAGCCGTGCGTCTAAACAATTAAGACAAGAACTAAAGCCCCCACATTACCAGTTGACGAAGGGACAACTTCCAATCAACATGGGAGCGTTGTTTGCGCGAAGTTTTCGAGAACTCGTAACTTATTAAGGAAGAAAATGATGAAGAAGGACAGTTGCGTGCTAAATTCATCTATTTATCGTAAACCACAAATGGTTCTTGGCAAATTGAAAGGAGTTAAGTTTGATTTTATCAACTAACACACACTTCTCTCAAAATTGATTTGTTTTCTTTGGGTAAAATTAAATATAATTTGGTTAAGAAATGTATTTCTATTTTTATGTACGAGGGAGTAAAGAAAACCTAATTTCTAATGCAAAACTCAGTCATCCAAAATATTATTACAAAATACTAATACAAGTTTTAGACTATCATATTTGATATACTTATAAATAATAGCTTCGCACATGATAATCAGAAATGTTTTTTTGAATATATGACAGCTCCAAATAATTATTTGCTTTCCAATTGATGGAAAAGGGGGGAAGAGAACAGGTAATTCTGGAGACATCAACTGGTCTATCGACAATTATGAAATTAATCACGGCACTGAGAGACAGACAGGGGCAGTACAATGTCTGTAGGATGAGTGCCGAGGAAATTGCAGAAATTGAATTGACGGATCAGTTAGCTGAAGAAAGCTCTAAAGAAACCTGTGTAGGTCCAGAGTTGTTCTGTGAAATCACAAAAGGCTGCTTTAGAGGGGAAATGCGGAACTGGCTAGATATGAACAACAGTTCGGGCAGAAGGAACTCTCAATCAGGGTATTGAAACTGGGTAAGAGACATTTAAGGACAGTTTCCGACCTTGACACAGCTAAACCAAATGGGAAACGCCTCCTCTTGGAGAACTTGGAAGGACGGAAGACACGAAGGCTTCTGGATCTGAAGTATATAATATGAGAAATGATAAATTGAGTTAAAATGCCTGAGCAGTTGAGCAGAACCCAATGAATAGATGAATGAACTTATTACTGATTTAACTGCCTGGCTACAGGAGCAAATATTGCTTTCAAATAAATACACAGACATCTTCTCAAATTTATCGATAAAAAAGTTGTGAAGAACAAAATAATTTTTCAAGTACCCGGCTGATTTTACAATTTCTTTTGTAATGTTGAAGTGTTCAGCGAACTTTTTCTTCTACTTTTATCGTTATTTTCCGTCGAGACATCGCAAACTTTCAAAACTAACTTTAATAAAGTCTAATAATCATTTTCTATACTGCAGCGGAAAGTGCATAAGGAATTTAATCCTTTGCAATTGTCTGAATGAAAATACGAACTTATCTTTTATTTCTCTTTTTTTTATTATTAAAATGTTTGAAGCGATTTGTGTGTTGAAAAAAAAACTGGTTTTGGTTTGCATATAAATGTAATGCAGTTGCGGATTTTGTATACAGGATGTTCTTTCAACACTTTCTTTACAATTTTTCTTTGATAGAACAAAAAATTTAAAAGTAAACATAGCATTGTATTGTATGCAGCCACAGCAAAATTATACAATAAAGAAAATTGGGTATTCATTCATTGTTATCAAAAACATCCATTCGTCTAATTAATTAAGAAATATGACGGAATTAATAGTCAAAGCGACACTGATACTAAGATTAGTAAGCACCCGATATTTTACCCGTGAGATAATTTTAATCCTTAAAACAACTCGTGAAACTGTAAATGTTACTTTAATAAAAAACAACTCACTCCCCTTCTTTATTTTTAAATATATAACGCTCTTTGCACTTACTTTATCAATAATAATGTCTTTGTCCTTTAATCTTTTAATACACAAATGCTACTTCCTATTTGGAAAAGCATCTCAACAACCCCCAATTTCAAGAATGGCTAGTTTAACAATCATCCTATTGACCTCACACCTAACATAATATATTATTATTATGTAAGATACTAGAATCCACGTGATATCTAAATGGGTGGGTGCCAAGTTCTATGGTCAGTCCTGAAATTTGTTCACGTAAATATCCCAACAATATATGAAATTAATTTCGATATTTACATGTATAAATAATGGATGCATCGTCATCATCCGAAACTGGTTGAAGATCAGTTAGAAAAGAAAAAAGTGATTCGGAGCTGAGTAGATTCTCATGATATATTTATGACGGACATATAAGATGCTCGGAATTGTTCCGTTTTTTTATTTATATAAAAAAAATACCATGCTTCATTGATGTCTCTAAAGTCGATCATATAAAAATTGCTAATAAGTACGTTACAGAGACGCACTTGTAATTGAATATCTCAGCAAATTGAAGAAAGCAAGATTAATCATTGATTTATCCTGTTAAAATATCCTGAAGGATTGGATGATATGAAAAGTTTAAGTCTGGGAATAATTCAAAAGAAAAAAACTAAGAAAACTGAAATCATTGAAATATAATTTAGAAACCCGGAATCGTAGAAGATGTCCAATAATGGGAAAAGTATAGAACTTAGTTGTCCTCGAGATTTTTCTGAATAATGGTGGCTGGAACGCTACTGAAACGTTAAATTGAAAAATGTACAATAGAAAAGATTGATTTCCCCGAGTAATTAACAAAAAAAAATGAATACACCACAAGGAACATACAGTGATAAGGCCAATCTAATGTCATATTATAACAGAATTTTAATAAAGTTGCTTACAATATTTTTATTACCCTTTTTCTTTTACGACCAAAGATAAGTTTTTTCCGAGGTTTTGTCCATCAGACCCTGTACAAAACTGGAAATAATTCATAGCCAGTTGCCTGCAATAAAAGATAACACTCAAAGCAATACAAAAACAGACGTATTAAATAAAAATTGTACAAATTGTAAATTAATTGGCACTGCGATATCGTTAATTACATCGTAACAGTTGAAGATCGAACGTTTACATTTTTATTTGTCTTAGCAGTTAGTTATCGATCTGAAAACTGCGTATAAATCAACAATAACGAAATAGTTGTTGGAAATTAATGAAAGTGTGTAATTCTCACTCAACGGTGTAATGAAAATAGTTTTTTTATATACGTAGAAAAAATATAGTGTGTAACTCGTGTGTAAAATATTTTTAAATGTTGATAATTCGTAAAGAAAAGTACCGTAAGCTCATCAGTATTTAAATAAATGTCATTTATTCATTTTAATACTTAATTTAATATTACATTATAGTGCAAATCAACTGTGATGGTTATAGTAGCGTTTGTACTACCGTGAGAATATTATTACTGGTAGTTAAGCTACCTGGCATTTTATAATTTTATGATATTCATTAAAATTCCTCAAGAATGAATTATTTGTAATTTAATGAATCTGATACGGAGTTTTTGAGTTAAGCCTCTCTCGTTTTTCATATAGTATAATGTTGCAATTGGTACAAATTAACAGTAACGCGGAAATGAACATACAGTGTGTCCCGGAATTGGGAATTTCTAACCACAAATTCGCATTAAAAATAAATCAGAATAAACCAGATTAGCTCAAAAAGGAGCAATCCCAGCAAAAATTTTCCTTCGGAATTTGTTGGGGGGGTCACTGGCAGACTGAATTTTGTTTCGCTTGGTACTCAAAGTTATACTCACAGAAGATGCTTAGAATTTAATTGAAAATAAACATGATAATGCAATAATAACCCCCTCTTTTAGTACTGAGTACCACTTAAAACAAAATTTAGATTGACAGTGACCCTTCCAACAAATTCCAAAAGAAAACCTACTTAAAATTTTATAATCTGTTTGGGCTACAGGTCTAACAAAGGGTTTTTTGAGATTTTTTCGGTAGACTAATAACATGCAGGTAAAAGAGAATTGACATTTTACAGTTGTGGTGCTTTTGGGGATGTGAACAAGAGAATTCCATTTCTGCTTACAATTTTTGCTGCTACTCGTAGTAAAACTTTTATCGAAGGAAACTGCAGGCTTTTTTATGGGACAACAGTAGTCCAGTCGGATTAGCTCAAAAAAGGAGCAAACTCAGCAAAAATATTTTTCGGAATTCGTTGGGGGGGTCACTGGCAGACTGAATTTTGCTTTGCGTGGTGCTCAAAGTGATAATCACAAAAGATAATTAGAATTAAATTGAAAATAAACGTGATAATTCAATAATAACATTAAAGCTCCACCTCTTTTCGAGTATAAACGAAAAATTGTTGACAACTTTGTTCATAAAAATTTTTCATGTGAAATTGACAATAACCGAGCTGTTAATCAAACAAAAATTCACCCCCTCTTTTAGAACCCAGTACCACGCAAAACAAAATTTCGATTCCCAGGGAATTCCGGAAGAAAACCTATTTACTTAAAATTTCATAATCTGTTTGTCTAACAAAGGGTTTTTTGAGATTTTTTCGGTAGACTAATAACATGCGGGTGAAAAAGAAATGACATTTTACAGGGGATGTGAACAAGAGAATTCTATATTATCTGCTAACAATGTTTGCTGGTGCTCGTTGAAGTAAAAAGTTTTGACTTTTAACGATGGAACAAGTGCATGCTTTTTTTATGTTATTTTTCTGGCAGCGAAATTGCTAGAGAGCCCTTCAATACATATCCCATCTTATTGATACAAATATTTTATTGAGAAATTGAAATTTTATCGCTTTAAAAAAATGGCAAATCTCCAAGTAGATCGCTGTTAGTTGTTATTCATATAATGTCAATTTGTTCCAATTAGTTTTCCTCGTTACTTTGTAGTTGGCTACTCAGCAAAACCGCTAATTTTAACTTTATTGTCTCGGTCGACAATCTTGTCAACTAACTGCTCTCCGAAAAGGTCTGATTATATTCGGCCGATCAATGTCCCTTTCGGTCATGAGATTAAGGCGATAGAACAAGTTTGTGCTAATAACAATCAACTCTCCGCCTTAGCTAATTTAATTATGACACAAGAAACTAATAAGGGTATCCGAAACTTGGTTAATTTATTCCTCATATAGTATATTGGATGGGACTGATTTTAGATTGATATTGAGTGGATTAAAACTTTCAACTAGAAAAATTAGCTGTGGGGCGTATTCCGAAAATTGACCACTATTTGGAACAGAAGGACTCTGTCGTTGAGTTTTTTGATTGTAGGGTTTTTATTTTGAGCATAAGATATTATTTAAAGCTCTAGTGGATATTTTGATATTTTTTCAGGGTAAAAACCAAAATGAACTTTTTTTTTTATGCAACAAACTCTGTTTTTTGGTGGTATGGTTTTTATTTTGAATATCTGGCTTAATTTGGAGTGTCAATTGGTTGTTTTATCAGTTTTTTCACTTATAATTGCACAAGTGGTTTGTATTTTATCGGGTAAATTTGGGTTGTTTAATGAGAAACTGTGTGTAATTCGGCAGGACAATTTAATGAATGAGAAATTTGGAAACATATCAATGCAAACTTTATTTGTTCACGACCACCTAATAATAAGTCAATATTTTACCCCCTAACTAAAGGTATATGCTACCCATATATCAACTGTCGTGAATTATGGTTCATAATACACTTTAGTGTATTATGGTTCATAATTCACGACTAGAGATGGGGGTACAATATGAAATAAACTTTTAAATCTGTGTATTTTGTTCAGGAAATTTGTTTCTGACATATATCGTATTTATAAAATATTGTAATTTTTAGTATTGATACTTTTCATAACGATATTTTCTAATATTAAGTATTTTAAAACTGTATATTTATAACGGTACGTTGTATTGATACTTTCTACAGTATCGCCCATCTCTATATATTTCAAATTATTTGAAGTAGCTGCCACAACATTTTGAGGTTAGTAATGACTTTTATTTATTAATAAATACATCAAGTGTCGTGGACAAAGTATAGTATTCTACTCGCAATTTATGGCCATAATTCACCCATCGTGAATTTTGGCTATCATAAATTGCTCGTTTAATAATATACTATTATGGAAAATTAAAAATAAACACATTTTTATTTTAATGTACAATTATTAAAAACGCAGTTATTGAAATTCATACTAGGAACAGTGATATTGATGGACAAATGAATAATTTAAAAACCACTAGTGTATTTGTCGCTGTAAAAGTTAAAGCTAACCTTTGCCGCTGTCAAAGTGACAATTGCACTGTGGCATATGCGATTTTTTATACATGAATTAAATTGTCACGGTAAAAACCGAAATAAACATTCTTAAAACAATAAAACTTTTTAGTTTTCGATACTAGATTCAAAATAAATGAAAAAATATTAATTTTTTCGCAAACTTTTCATTCTACAAGAAAAAATATTACTTATGGCGATGCTGTGGAACAGTATAAGATTCATTGACCACTAGTTAGACGTGCAGTGTTTTAATTTTGAACATTTGACATTATTTAAAACGAGAATGGATCTTCTTATCACTTCTTTATAGTAAAAATGAAAATAAACTCTTTTTAGCTAACAATATTTTCAACAGAAAGTTACTGCTTGACTAAAAATCAATGAAGAATATCCTTATAATGACCATCGATGTCAATAACATTTTTTTTAAAGTAGTATACACTTAGCTTTTGCTAACTGTTCGTCCATTTTGTTACAGGTCACAATCATCACAAGAATGGTTTCACGAGTCCTGAAAGCGGTTTACTTGAAATGAGAGAATATTATTTTCTAAAGTTTCAATAAAGGAAACTCGATCACTTTGCATCTTTTCTGCTTGTAACCTGACGACATTTGTAAAAAAAGAGATAGAGCAGGTACGTATAGTACGGATTGTGAAGTTTCTTTTTATTGGCAATTCGAGACGACACAAATTTTATTCTTGAGTTAATAATGCTGGGTGCACTTTTATTTCATCTTTTCAAGGCGCTTGATTCTGTGGATAATAAAAAAATTGTTAAAAAGTTAAGTGGACTGTGTTGTCCTGAATACTTTTTGAATTGGCTTAAATCATACCATGTTCAAGCAAGAAAATGAATTTCCAGCTTATGAACTTAATACCGATGTCCCCCAAGAGTCTATTCCGGGTCCACTGATTTTTTCACTTCACGTTAATGATCTCCCATAATATATAAGTACTGATGAACACCTCAAATTATATGCTGATGATACTACATTAGCTGCATCAGTCGACACTGTCGAAAAATTAACGAAAAAAATGGAAATCCTATCTATAGAATTCCGTACAGGGTGTGAAAAAAATTCCTTATAAATTCTGACGACCGTATACCTTCAGTTTACAATCTATAGCATCAAATTTGAGAGTGAAGGCACTAAGTTAATTCATGCATTCAGTCATTCATACCTTATACTACATCTAATAGAGTAGTACCAAAAGTTAAAAAAAAAACAGCAAGAGGACTATCAGGGATACTCTCTTCACGCTTTGTCTTGTCATGGATAGGAGGAATAGTAATAACAAAAGGGAGAGACAATAGATACATCATAAATTATAGTCAAAGTAAAACTGCACTAAAAGGTCTATGGGGACCTGGATGGGCACCTCAAGAGGCTTAAAACAGGAGAAAGAAGAGTGTAGATTCTGTGGCATGGGAGAAGAAACCTCCAACTACATACGTGTGGACTGAATAGTACTTCAGAATCACAGAATCCTAGGAGACTACTGGTGCTGAGTTCGGAATGGTAAAAAGTGTCAACACTTTTGGCACTATTGACTCTATTATTGCGTTCGGTAATACTTTGGGGAATGAATGGTGTAAACATGGTGGGACACCGTTTACTCGGTACAAATTGGTGGTGTATTAGTTGTTACACACTGATCACTCCATCCTTACACCATCAGCACGTGACTAAACTCTGCACTACACGAAGCTACCTTCAAAAACAATCGAGCTTAGTGAGCCAGCGTATAATTCTGTGTTATTTGTGTGATTTTACGCACATCCCCTTAAATGTGGCTTAATTAATATATGTATCTACTTAATTTTACGGTGAAATGAATTGTTTTTGACCGTTAATGACAGCAGTTATAACTATGGAGCCAGCTTTTGATATTGAATGTTCTATTAATTTTTCACTAGATTTTCGCTCAAGCGTCTGTAACAATATTCGTTACATTCCTTAAATTCCAGTGGTGATATAAAAAGGGTATAAAACATGGAAACTTGTATGGGCAATAAAATGTTTAATATCCACACATAAAATTATTACAATCTACTTACGTTACATGATTTTGGATATTTGTTTGGGTACAAAGTGTTAGACGATACATTGAAAAGCACATTTCGAGCTGGACAATTTGAGAGAGAAAATTGTATTTCCATTTTTCTCCAGAAAGTGTCTCTCTTGAGAATTTTTATTTTTAAGCTGATGGGGCTTAAATTGAGAAAGAAACACAATAGCAAGTTTTTTTTCGTGTTGGATTCAAAAGAATAAGGTGCTTAAGAAATTATACATTTATAAACGAACTCAGAAGGGTGAGAGCAAAAATCCGGAATTATAGTAAGGGAAACGGAAAAATTATTTTGCACGAGTATAGTTGCACAACGAAATGGAACATATGCCCTAATTTGTGTTATATGTGTATGGTTTAGCGTATATTATAAAATTTAGTTGTTCTCTTCTGAATTAATGGAATAAAATACTGCCATACAGACCTAAACACAAAGCAAGTCACGGCGCAACTGGCGAGAATAACTAATTATGTAAATCATTTATACGACACAGTGGACCGCTTATAGTTATTTCCCTAACTAATGCGAACGTCAGTTGCCCGAACAACGCAAAGCTTACGATCGTAAAAAAAATAACAAAGCGACTTAGTTAATACTCATGTCTTCACTTCTTACTTCAAAAAGAGTATACTCATCATTACTCACATAAAAGTCCGCGGGGATATATCAGATCGCGAAAAGTCTATTCGAGGTATACGATTTACATAAATACGACAAGGAAAATAGGAGAAAAACTACTTGAAAGAGAGAGAAGAATAATTGGGCGCAGTCAGTGATGGTTGTGTGTTCAGTGCTTCCCTATTTTAATCGCTGTTGCCAAATGTACTTATCTGTAAAAGTATTTCCAATTTTTGTCGGCAATAATGTTAAATACCAATCATTGTTAAATCGAAAGCAGTGTATAGATTTTATTTATTGCAGATAATTTGTCCAAATTTTTGTTCTTATTTGTGTTGATCTCATTTATTTTTCAAAAGTTATAATATTACCAATCTCGATTTTCTCCCACTAAATAACACTTCTTAAAATCAAATGCAAAACAAGTTATTCATTCCTTAGAAAGTACCAAACATTAAACATTCCAAACTGGTATCGCTGTTTTCATATCAGATTGTTAGCTGGAACTGAACACACGCCCAATACTGACTGTCCACAATTATTCTTTCTCTCTTTCAAGAAGTTTTTCTCATATTTTCCTCGTCGTACTTGTATGTAAATCATATGTCACGAATATAATTTTCGCAATATGTATTTCTATCATAGATTATGTCATTCGTATTAATATCTCTTCAAATACTGAATGCCTGTACCTGAAAGATGCCAAATAATCATTCAGGAAAATGGAGGACATGGAATATAGGGCTGATTAAATAAGGTAACAAGGAAAATAAAATATGACAAGTGCCATTGAAAAATACGTTAATGTCATATCTACTAGCCTGAAACCTCTAAAAATAAATTGCTTACTGCTCTGAATTCTTCTTTGATTACATTCTATCATCTATCTATCTATCTTTTGCCTTTTCTAACATCTACTAAGATATTTGAGATAGCAGTTTGGATCAATTTTGAAAAAATATTTTGTACCTGTCAATTACTTTTAAAATTCGATTCTGACTTCTCGTTAAAAGGGGCATCTACTAAATTCGACCTTACACAATTATGCTTTGTATATTTTTTTGTTTCCCTACGTCCTCACGTTTAAGTTCACATAACGAAAATTTTATTAGAAATATGAAAGCTCCACAACATGTAGGTAGCCAAGCGGTCCAAGCGGATTTTGGTTCATGTACTACTCTATAAGCTTCGTCAGTACTGAACTGGGAGACCGCCGAGCCCGGCGAGCGTTGTATAAACAATGGAACGGCACGCGACTACCGAAGCAGAGAGACAATGTCAGTCATAGGATAGAAAAGCGAGAGATGGATTTTTATCCGATATTTTAGTGGTAGCAACCGAATTTCAATAAGGAATTGTACGGTCATAAGTAATTTTAGGAATCTGAGATTTTTATATAGTATTCATAAAGCTTCAAATTAGACTTCCTATCAATTAGTTTTTCCGTTTAATCCATATTTAATTCTTTACAAGGGCTCAAACTTTGCTTAATATGTGTAATTACCTCATTATTCGTATTTTTTCCAACAAAATTTGGTTAGCATTTCAAAGTTTTTATTCGATGAGAACTCTAAGTTCAACATTAATCTGCTTGATATATTTTTTTTTAATTTTCAATACATCCATTACCTCAAAATTCTTTGCCAAAAATACTTCGATATTTTGTCAAATCGCTGCCGATAGATTCCCCTTAAGAAGTTACGACTGGTATAAAAATGATAAAAATAAGACAAAGGCAGTGTTGTGAGCAAAGTGGGTAACACGTACCACACGTGTCTTAATATAGAGAAACAATTTTATCAAAAAAATAATTTCATTGCTACCATTTCATTTACTATCATCTAACAGCTGTCGAATCAATTTTGCGTTGCAGCTTCCTGGTGAGTATGTGATGCCCGTACCAATTGAAAATATGTCAGCATAAAAAAATAATAGGAAAAAACATTCAGTTATACAGATGTATAACACTCAAACGAGCGTGTTAGTCACAAAAGCATAGCTTGGAATGAAATGAAAGTAGATAACTTCAACGATTGAGCGGTAAAAAGAGGCAAATATTTCAATGAGGCTCGTGTCGACCTGAAAAAGTTATTTAATGTTGTCGGTGTGGTACTTATTCAAGAAGCTTGCCGTTTGGAGTTCGAAACGTATCAGGAACAAAGGAATGGAGAACAAGGAAGAAGGAGAAAATACATTTGTGTTTTTTATAGTCCGTGATTCGTGACAATATCGTAGTTCTGACAGATATTGCACTAGTCCCGGCCTATAAAAGGCATGCAGTTACAAGAGAGTAAAAATTGGGGAAGTAGCTTTTTCTATAGTCGAATTTAACCTTTTAGCAGAGGCTCCAAAACGTTTTTTTCTTATAGACCACTTTTAAAATTTTTGCTGTTTCCGATAGACTATACGTTTCCACCATATTCCCAAAACTCGACAAAAATGTGAAGATTAGATCTAATTATACAGGGTAGCGAGAAAGTCTGGCACCAAGTCATTTTCTTTGAAAATAATTAACATATAATTATCAAACTTTGTGGCTCTAAACGGTATTGTATTCTTTGTTTTTTTTTGGCAGTTCCTCTCAAAAACGAAGCATGTTCATAACCCTGAAATTTGTAATTATATGATTATTATTTTAAAAGAAAAATACTTGGTGCTAGACTTTCTCGCTAATCTGTTTAATATGCGTTAGATTAATCATTTAATTGAATGTACTGTGTACAAATGTAAAGTTGAACAATCAAAAAAGTGATTTCATCTAACTTTACTTTTTGGAAATCTACTCACAGCACAAGAAACCAATCAATACTCAATTATTTTATTCATTAAACTTCCAGTTCGGAATGGCAAAAAATAAAAATATTATATTTGCTTGTGTTGTATTTATTCAAATACCTATACAGGGTGTTTCATACTTAAACCACCATAGGTTAACTGCAAGTAGAGGACACTTTGGTGGTTCCAAATAACCTTGATTAATTGGTCTAACATAATTATTAACAGAGTAACAGAGTGTTTTATTAATTTATTCCAATGCTTTTGAAGGCCATAACTTTAGAACCACCCAATATATTTCTTTCAATTTGGGTAAGGATCTATTGCACTGATAACACAATAAGAAAAGTGTGAAAAGTGTGAAAAATAATTATAATCCAGGTCAGGTTTGAGAAAAATTTGCAAAATTCGATAATCTCCAAAACAACAACCTATATATCAGAATTTTTGAAATCCAATAGGTTATTCGAAGAGAACAGAAAAAATAGAGCGACACCAGAATATTTTTCGAAGTGCACATCCCGTTTTACTGCTTAACTTTTAATGTCAAAGTCAAAGTCAAAGTCAAAGACATTTTCGTACGTAATAACTTTAGAACCACCCTATAGATTTCTTTCATTTTTGGTAGGTGTAAGTTACATGAGCATCAAAATCTGTCAATTTTGCAAATCTTTTTCAAACCAGACCTCTATTATAATTATTTTTTTCTACTACCGTGTGTAAAGTACGTACTTTAGACACATTTTCGAGTGCGTAAAACTTCATTTTACGCACTAGTGCGTAAAGAGTTTTACTTTACGCACTAGTGCGAAAGAAAAAATTCCAATATGTATGTAGTTATAGATATCAAGTCTTATAAAAATATAGGTATAATAAACGGATATTAAATCTAAGTTTTTTTCATAAATTGGAGATAGAAACCTATAGAATTCGGTAAAGTAACCTAATAATTATTGTTAAATAATTATTGAGTACTGGAAATAATACGGTAAATAGGTATAAGTTGGCGGTGAGTGACTGACATTTCTTTGTGAATTGAATCTGACATTTAAAATTTAAATTGAGATCTTCCGACTATACCAATTGTATTTTATATTTAAGAATTGAATAATTTTAGAAAACTTTGATGTTATTTTACAACTCCTTAGAGCAGGTTAAAGGATTAAAATTTAATAACTGCACAAATTGCACTTTTAATATTCATATTATTAATAATTGAATTCGTTTGTTGTTTTGTTAATTTGTTCATATTTTGATTATAATTTCCAAATCATTTATAATATATCTTATTAGAAATTAATAATAGCGTTAAAGATTCTTCTGAAGAAAAATTTAACTAACTTTACGCACTAGTGCGTAAAGAAAATTACTATTAAACTTTTGTATTTTAATTAAATATTCGCTAGTAGAAAAAATATTGTATGCAATTCGTGTGTAAAGACCTTTTTTTCGACTCATGTGATTGACAATATTCACATTCTTCAAAAAAAAGGCTACTTTACACACTAGTTATATAAATAACTATTATTACACTATCTTATTGTGTTATCAATGCAATAGATCATTACCAAATGAAAGAACAATATAGGGTGGTTCTGAAGTTATGGACTTCAAAAGGACTGGACTAAATGGATAAAACACCCTGTATATCTATTAATAATTATGCTAGACCAATTAACCAAGGCTATTTGGAACCACCAAAGTGTTCTCTACTTGCAGTTAACCTATGGTGGATTAACTATGAAACACCCTTTATAATTATTACGTTATTAATTTTTATTGTTATAATAGTCATTAAATTAAAATTAAACATTAAGAGTCATAATTTTAATAAGTGTAGATGGATTGACAGCAAATTATCAACCCTTCTAGAAGGTACAGTTTGTGTACCGTCCCAAGTACTCTCAAGAACGATACTATAAAGAGTTGGAGCGCGGAAGAAATACAGTACTTGCTGGAAAGTTCTATCGTCAGTTGGGACAAACCTTTTTATTTATAGGTGTAGAACAAGTTCAGCGCTTCTGCACATACTCGTAGGACAAATATATTACATGCATTTTTACCATGCTTTTCAAATTATTTTTTTTTTCTATTTTACTGGAAATCCAATCATATGAACACCAAAATTATAGCGAAAAATATTGTTTAGCAGCACAAGCACCCCAGCAAGATTTTCGTTAGAAGTTTCTCACAATCTGTCACTTGATTACTGAATTTTTCAATCAAACTTCAGTGTTTTTCGTTATATTTTTCTATTTTTTTGTTTATTCGCTAGGCGAAAAATAATTGTGTGTAACACATGTGCTTTAGCAGCTCAACTATGAGATCGCATCGCTTCACTAGGCTCGCTCGTGTCTTGAGCTTATTTTCTGCCCTTGTGACAATATACTATACTGACACGGCTATGGAAATTATCAAACAGGCGTTTAAAATTATGGTTTTATTGATTGATTGTCTGATTTGAAATATTACAACTGAAAACTACAAATTAAGCAATTTACTCGACATTACGACACAAATCACTCGCACTTTTCATTGTAGTTAGTTTAATATACCTAATCATTTTTTCATGTTTTGGTTTTTTTGTTTTCTTATGGAGAATATCTAATTTAATTAAACAAAAAATTTATAAAATATGAAAAAACTGATTGCGGCCCTCTTTGGACCCATGTGGCCCACCCCTGTTATAGAGGAATAGATGAATCCGATTTATTTAATTCCAATTAATTTAATGTGAATTAAATTAATTTAATATTTTCTGTATAGTACCTACATGTTTTATAACAGTATTTCCTACCAACTCTCGTATTTAACAATCTATCAATTTCTTTATTATTATTATTCGAGTATAAAATGTAGGAAAAAACTTTAATTCGTCAATAACCGTATGGTATTTTAAGAAATATTCAAATTTTGATCCGTTCTTTTATATACGACACACCTTTGTTGCTTGTCTTAAAGTACAATTTAATCAAAGTCGCCACTCCTTGAAACTGTCACTTCCGCTGTTTCTCTTAAATTTATTTAATTTACAGTTGGAAGAGCTCGAGTAATAAATAAGTAGAAAAAATATTTGTCATGGTTCGGTTGGTAGAGATCCAGCAAATTCTATAGTGGTTTAGGCGACGATTTTGTCTAAAAGATGAAAGATATTGCTTAACAATTAACTCACACAGTTAAGCGACATTTATTATTATTCTTTTTATTTCATATAAAAAAGAGCAGAGGTGCAAGTCCCTACATTTCCCCAAAACTGGAGATAATATACGAATTAATTTAATGGCCATGGTACGATTGCGCACGGCCCGAAGTAGAAGTGGGCCAATTGAGGCTAAACCTATGGCAAGAAGCGCTTACTGCGCTACCTCTGCCGATTCTTTAGCCAGGGAAGCCGCTGGACTAAACATTTTAAGACCCAATGACACCTCCGGTGACGTCTTCGACAATTGCGGAACTAGCCAAACGTTAAAAACATGCTCAATTCCTTGAGAGATGGGATGGAATCAAAGGATGCAGTCTCCCCAGGATCACCTTGGGCGACCCTGGAAAGCTGGCGCCGAAGATATATTTGGCGATGAACACGTTTAACAGTAGGATTTCTTACTGGCCACTGAAAACACCTCCATACTACGGGGCTAGTGAACACACCTCTATGCAGGATGTGTGAACAGGAAGATGAAACTGTTAGGCATGTCTTATGCGAGTGTCCGGAGTTATCGCCAATAAGAAAGTTGATGTTCGGTGAGTCTTGGCCTACACCTGCCGATATAAAGGAGATGTCTCCTAGTGACCTGTTCACCTTCCTGGGATGGACAGGATGGACGATGACCGAGGAGAACAACTCCTCGGGAGGATGTACAATGGTTATCATGCCTAAACGCCTAAGTGCTGTGAGCCTACACTCCCCCACTCTACAGATATAGATACCAAATTAAGTCAATACTTGGTATTAATATAAATATTGAATTGAAAGTTATTGATTTGTAGGTTAGGTTAGGTTCTGTAAGTGGGGCCTGTCCTTGACATGAAGGGCGCATTCGGAAAGAAGTCCCATATTTCTACTTCAGTTTTTTCAAAACAGTCAAATTTGGACGCTTGACGATTCGGATCTCCAGATTTATAATGATATAAAATAAAGAGTAATGTCAATGTAGTTACGCTGTTGTCTGGTTGTTTGTTTTTACTAAAATACTGTGAAATGTGTTTTTTGGAACAATGCTTGAGGAAAAATATCATACATTTGTTAAACCCAAATAAGAAGCGTGCTTGAGCCACAGCAACCTTTGGTAAGAATCCCATTATTTCCACATTCATTTTTTTTAAATGCTATCAGATTTTGATACTTATAGCGTTGTTGGAAAGATATTCATCTCCAGATTTATAATAATTATGTTCAAAGTACTACTAGCATCATTCAATAACGAATAAAATGGGAAAGGATGAATTTTCAACAACATGATTTTCAAGCGGTGCAAAAAAACTGTTGAAAAATTATGCCAATTATCGGAAAAAACAAAGAAAATTCTGTCGCGATTATTCTATCTTTTCGTAGAAAATATCTCCACATTTCAACTGAACCAAACATTTAACTTTGTGTTTTTCCCACTTTATAGTTAATAATTATATTAACAGTTAAACTTATAGTTTCCAACCAACTTTTAAGTGTTGTTTGCATAAAATTATACTCGCTATATATACACGTGTAGGAAGCCGTGTGTAGGTGACTTCAAAAGCCGAACCAAACAGAAATTCCAAGAACAAAAACCGGTTCTAAATACCATTCCGAATGAATTATAAATGAAGATGAATATTTTCCGAAACTGATGAAAATGTGGTTTGTTTAACATTATGAAGTGTTGGATGTATTGTAGTTTACATATTTCAGTTTAACAAATTAATAATTGTTTCAATTTTGCTTACACATATGGAAAAAAGTTTTTATAACCACATTTATTTTTCTAACAAAATTTATAATTGAGAACGTACCCATATGATACGGCACTGTCTAATGTGATATTTATTTGTATTGTTGTATTCGGTTTTCTTTTAGGTCCCGATTAGTGAATCTAATTGTGTAATATGAACGCAACCCTGTAAAAATACATCAGAAATAACTGAACATTGTTTCCAGCTCCAGCTTTTTTATACATTCATAAAAATGGGACACAATTTTAGGTGTTATCTGCTACAAACCAGGTGAAAATAACGTTTGATTACTGCTGAATTTACCGACGCACATAACACCTCATCGCTATAAATTTCTAATCAGAAAGTGGTAAACTAAGAGCGGCCCGACTATATTATTGGTATGTTGCAGTGGTTGCAGGGTGGTATGAGAAAACTTGATGTTGCCAATGCATTCGGTGTGCCGCAAAGTGTGATTAGTCGACGTATCGTAGATTTTGGGAAATGGGCAATGCTTCTGGTCTACTACCAGGCAAGACCGCTTTATTACTGTAACTACACGAAGAAATGTAATCAGACCAGGCGACAGCTGCTGATTTACGAAGTGCTAGTGGGGCTCGGATCACATACAGACCGGTAATTAATCGTCTACATTGTATGCACTTGAGGGCACGAAGAACATGGCGCTCTACACCAATTGACGTTAACACCACCATATGTGATGTTTACAGTCGAATCACGACGAGTGAGAGTTAGGAGAGAATCTAAAGGAGTTCAGCCAGGTCGAGTTCAAAAAGTTTATGTTTATGGAGGTAGCGTTGTCAAAATTTGGGGGAATTGTTTTGGGTTGTCGCACGGGGCTGTGTTTATGTAATTGTGCTATGATATCATGAATGGTATTGCTGATGACACCGAATAGTAATGTTCATTACTTTTTGGTGCTGATGACTACAGCCAGATCTCAATCCCATCGAACCCTTGATGCGTTGCCAGATATTTATGTACATTTATCACAACAGGACATTGATAACTGTATAAGAAGTATGACTGAATGTATAGCAGCTATTATGAATAATCACGATCACCTTATGGTATATTAGTATTTTTCACATTGGACTTTTGCTTCGTCTTTGTTGGAAAAGACTGTTGTTTGAGGTTAGGGTATACCATAAAAGTCTATGGAGTATACGCAGCCATTTTGAAGTACCTATTATTATTCTCACATTTGTATTTTTTGGCTTTGGCTTGATCCATTCAACCACGAATTTATTGTACTGTTTGTTACAATAGTCAGCATAGAAGGTTCGGCCTAGTATTTAGAAATATTGTACAAGTGTATTGTAAACACTATACATTTTTTTGAAAAATAAACTTATTTCCAATATCTTCAACTTTTTTTCTTGTATGTATCTATAAATAACTGAAAATTCGTGTAAAATGGTGATTTGCAATTGGTGGTGGGCTCAGTTTTCCGAAAAAACTGGATTTTAACTATTGAGCTTTTGAAAAAGTGCAATTTGTTAGAATTAATTAATTTGTTAGAATTAATTAGTCAGATCAAGGTGCAATTTATATAAAAGTAATAATGGGTTACAATAAATTTATTTTTGGATAATTTTTAATATTAAAAATTGCATTAAAAACGAAACTTCCTACATTTAAAAAATATTATTTGCTAAATTAAATTAATAATTTATAAAAATTTTCTGATGTATTCGCTGTTTTACAGCAAAACTTCACAGAAAGGACCCTGCACCATTTTATAGGTAATCCTGGATCTCGTACGATTTTCGATTTTTTTTGATATGTTATAGTCTTAATGATAACTAAGATATCGTGATGGGTTAAAACTGTGCAGGCACTCCGGTTTGGCGGTGGTGGCGTCTTGTAGTTGCGTCCTGAGCATAACATTTTGCCTCCTAGCACTACAAATCTCGCAATAATAGCAAATGTCTTGTATATCGGGGGCTGATGAGGAGGTCTGCCACACTTCTGAGCCATCAGAATCACAATTTCTCCAGGGTGTGCCTCCGCAATGGTCAATCTGTTAGGTCGGTGTTTTAAGAGCAAGCGGAAGCGATGGAACCGAACAAAATTATCAACAATCAATCATGTTATGTAGGTTAGTTGTATCCATCTAACTCCCAAAGTCCTCACGAGTGGACCCCATAAGACTTTTTAACATTTTCTTGATCCCACGCACCCATCTCTAGTAGTAGATACTTCATGAAAAATCCGGTAGTTCGGATAGATACTGGGATAGATATCTAACAAAAGAACCATCACCCGTGACAGACGTCAGTCTGAAATCGTACGAGATCCACCTATAAAATGGTGCAGGGTCCTTTGTTTTTGTCATTCAAAATAAGACATTCCGATCTTGCCTATCCTTCTTTGATCAAACATTATTTGTAGAAACTTCAAAACAATGTAATACGAAACATCATCTATGATATTTTTGACAATTTGAAAACTTTTACTTATTTTTCCTTTGGAAATATATTTTCTAATATAACATCTCTTATTTGCTGCAAACAAAAATTTTTCTTTCTATCAAAATAGTTTTGAAATCACAAACCGGATTTGCCTGAATTTGCATACAGTATATTTTATTTTATAAAATAGTACAACGTTTATAACCTCGCTACCTACTATTGTTTTGCTTTTTAGAGTAATTTGAAAAGTTTTGTTTTTTCTTAGTTAAACTCGTTTTCTTTGTGTTAAATTTCAATGCACGTTTTATCCAAAGCTACAAGATTTTTAGCAAAGATTGTAAGAATTGAACGCGTCTTAATACCAACCTAAAAGCCTAGAAAGAGGATTCGTTGTTTCTTTCTTTTCATCCACAACTCCACGAGAAAAACGTCCAAAAGAGAATGTAATATGTTAGTTGTACAATCTTGCTTGGAGATTTTTTCCTTTTTGGGTTTTTCTATGCGGTTGACATTTCGAGCTCTTTGTGTGTAACGTGGTACCCTACTATTTTTTTTTTATTTTCCCCTTTTTTGTATTCTTCAATCTTTTTTCGGGGGTTTCATTCATTCATTCATACTGAATAATATAGCCCAATAACTGATTAGCACTTTTAGATATATTCATAATATGAAGGGAGTAGCATAAGTTATTATCATAAGTTACACCCCCCAACTAACAATTTAAATAAATACTTTAGTCTTAGGAACTATAACCTATCCTTGGTAATAATTTCGTGTTTTTACGAAAATAATACCTTTATCGTAAGAACATACAATAGAGTGAATTTATAAGGTCAATAATACTACTAAATGTGCAGGCGAGCCTTATCCTGGACAACTCAGGCCAAGGTTCCGGCACTGAAGCCACTGGCGGGCCCATTGTGCCATTCCTGCTACCTAGACATCCATGAAGCCGAGCCCTTCAATAAAGGCCACAACCTTTTTCAATGGATGTCTGCTTGTGTCTCCAGGGGCCATAACAGGGACTCCGAAGATTCGCCTGCGTAGTACAGCCCAGTGTGAACATTCTAGGAGAACATGGACTGACGTTTCGTCAGTCATGCCGCAACCCCTACATAGGAAACTTTCCTCTACTCCTAAGTTGTGGAGGTGTTTCCTCATACAGCAGTGCCCTGTTAGGAGTCCTGCTATCTTCCAATAATACGAAAGATTTACTTAGAGTATTACCTATAACGTAACAGTTACAATTAAAGTTATTTTTACGAAAACATTCCTCTTAGAATCACTTATACATTATTTTTACTCATAAGTATAATTTTGGCGGTAATATTCACCATTAGTTTCACGTAAATATTACCTATAAGTTATTTTCACTTATACGTAAAATTGCTGTGATTATAATTACGTTTCCAATTTTACTTTACAGCCCGATTCACTGTTAAGTTGCCAATGCTTGTGTTTATGACGTAAATGTTTCAACAATTTATTACTGATAGGTTTGTTACTTTTTGGCCAGATTATTGGTATTTTGTTGGAAATTGTTACTTCAAAAATTACTTTTTGGTTTTCTACCTATATGAGACATATTCAAAAGAGTCACAATTACCGAATACATTAACCATGAAGTGAATTTAACTTGAGGGTCGTTATTTTTTTGGACGCCATGATGATTGTTACTTTCAATTTTATGTAATTCAAAATTATTGACGAAATTATACTTCGACCTACTTTTAAGCTCAGAACATTGTTGATATATCATTTTTATGACTAAACTGAATGTAAGAAAAACCTTTTATACATTTTATCGATATGAAATTGGAACGTAACAACGACTAGTAAAAATGACTTAAAGGTTGACTAGATAGTCAATTTTACGGTCTTACGACTTAAAATGTTAGTTGGGCCAATTCTTTAATTTGTTTGCATCTCGATAAGGATTCATTACCAATATCGCGTACTCAAATATAATTGGATCTCTTGACCGCGCAATAGTTAAACACGAACATTTCTTAATATTGAAATTTAATTTATTATCTAAACTCCTTTTATATATACTATCAACATCTTTTTGAAGCAAAACGCAATCCCGAACTGTATTAACTCGTTTGAAAACTCTTAGGTCATCAGCGAACAAAAGACATTCAGAAAAATTTATTACTGAGGGTAAATCATTTATAAAAATTAAGAACAATAAAGGTCCTAGATTGGACCCCTGGGGAACACCTGAATTAGCCCCAAATTTTCCAGACACATTACCGTTATGTTTCACCTTTATATATCTATTTTGTAAGTAACTTATACCAGCACCAGTAACATAGTTTGTTTTGGATTCATCAGGGAACCAGATGACTTCTCCAGAATTACCTGGATGCATCACCTGTTCCCTGGTGTCATGCTATCAAAGTTCATGTAAAATATGTGTTAATCTAGTATTGCCCCAAAATTTTTCCATAAGTCTCCCGATTTTAGCCCAAGAATTGCAATCATCGCCTCCACACTTACAAAAAGTTCCAAAACCTTATCGGGGGTTTTATACTAAAGCCTCTTTTTAATTCTATGTAAAGTCAGTCAAAGACAACATGTGGCAACATTGTGCACGATTTCACGAACATTATTTAGGTCATAACCTTTTTATCTTTGATATAGTGTTATACCTTATCAATAAATAACTATGATTATTCAGCTGTATCAATGATGTCGCGTTATTTACCTCACAACTTTTGAAAGCTTGAAGTTTAAATTATCATATTCACATCGAATCGTACACCTATAAAATATGATAATTAGTTGTTTGTTTTTCGTTAAAAATTTTTTTTATTCACACAATCGATTTAAAGGTGTGTCCTAAAAATTATACAACCTGCATTAATATAATTCCAATATTATGCAAATTGAGGGTATCTATTTCACCGAGCAATAACAATAAACATAAACTATAGCGTTACTATGGAGTTATGATAGTGTTCGAAATTAGTGTAACTTCATCAGGGCAAATTCTGTAATCTTTGATCAGGGTCATATTTGTTCCCATATTATAGAAATAAAAAGTATGATTGCCAAAAAGTATAGCACCAAAGCCTTTTTTTAAGTGAATTAAGCTCTTGGCGTACCGCCGCTATCTTGAATTTTTTTAAATGGGAAACTAGGTCAACTGATAAATTACATGAAAGCGTACTTTTTCCTTACTCCAAGCATACTCATCGTGTACTGCTTTACTACGTACTTAAAAGAGAAATTCAATAAGATATTAAAGATGTAATATTATTTTATCTACGACCACCTTTGAAATTAGTCATTTACGAACCAAAAAAAGTGTGTGAAATCATACATTATACATGCGTTAAAAAGCGTGCGTGAATGAACAACACTTTTTATATGGGACTTTCAATAACACCAAAAAGCGTGCGTAAATGACCAATGCTTTTCAAATGGGGTTGCCTTGAATTTATTCGTTTGTTGTATAAACTTTTGTGCTGTCAGTAAATTTAACAGAAATGTACGACCTAGTGAAAAATAATTTCTGTTATATTTAGAAATTTTTTGCTCGATCGCCCTTTTTTTTATTTACAGCATCGGTTGTCAGATCGGTAGGTTGTGTTTACTGGTTTTTAAGTCTAACACGTCGGTAAGTGATTTACTCACCCTTCAGACGTCGGTAAGTGCATTACTCACCGACGTCTTAGCTCTACATACATGTAAGTGGTCCTAAATAATGTATTACTTCATTCGTTACACAGAAGAAACAAAAAAAATTAGAAGGTTTATATTTTTTTAATGAACAGTGTAACATGTTGATTTTGGGATACGCCACTGGCTTTTGGTATTTTTGATTTATTGGTACCTACTAGTTAGGCCACCACGAATTTGTCTAGTTTAGAATATTGTTAGGTTGTGGGAGAAAGACAAAGTGATCTTCTTGATTACTTTGAATAGGAAATTTTTGGAATCGGCATTTGATAGAAATCAAGAATCGAGGTAGGTTTTACCTATACCTTGTGGTAATTTCTTTGATATTGGTTAAAAACCCTTAGTAATCCCAAATTGGTGATTTGTGTGGAGTATAAGGTGAGCAGCCTCCTTAAGATCTTATCTATTCAAATTGATTTATCCATTTTTCTGCCATTCCAAAATCAAAAATGTGTTTTTTTGTTTTTTTTTTGTTTATTAAAAATAGTTTTCTTTTTAGGGTTCTAAGGTAGTTTTAGAATAGATTTCGTTAAGTAACATGGTCTATTACTCTTTTGTTGTGTAAGACGTATGCTTAATATTGAATATACACTCCACGCCCAAAACAACAGAAAACAATGCCTTATAGTAGAACTGCATTGCATTGATAAGACACAAGAGGGTATCCTAGAGACCGAGGGAGGTCAGAAGTAGAAGTACCTTCCTAAAAGAACGAACAACGAACAGGCCAGAATTTTCTTTATTTTTACTTTCGTTATTTGCTATTTTGATTATTTAATCAATTTACTTATTATTTATTTTATAAAATCTGAGGGAAATTGTATTTTCGGTTTAAGCCATATTACTTGAGATTAACCAAAATTTCATCATAGGCAAATTTACAATCCCACTGTATAATAGGTACACAAAATATAATATTTTGTGAAAATGTAAACTATAGTACTATAGTCTTGAAAAGTCACTATTGTTATCATCTCTAAGGATTTATTAACTTACTAATTAAGAATTAATTAACTTAATTTCTCACTTGAATATTTTAATAAAATCCATCAGAGTGTTAGACACCTTGTTATAAGTAGACTGTTTACTCAAATTTGATTAAAGGATTGATATTTGCTATTATTCAAAAAATAATTTTATTTAAATTTTGACCTCACCTCTTTACTTAAGTTTTTTTTATATTTTGCAATTTAGTAAAATCTATATACTTTTCAATAACTTGATATTGTCTATAAAACTAAAATTGCATGGCGCCGCGGGTTATGTGATGTATTCCTTACTCACCCCCAAAAAAAAAAAATGCTCTCCGACAAACAGCTGCCGTTCGCACTTATAACCTTCAGATTAACTTTAATATAGTTATAGTTTCATAGAGTTTCATAAAGTTATCACATCAGGGTTATAACAGAACCGAACGGAACAATATAAAAAGTAATAATTTCACCAAAATGCAAATTATATTTTAATCTAAATTTATTTCAATACGATCGCGCAAAAAATGGTATGAATATCTCGAACGTTAAGGGTAAATACCGGACTCCTGCAAAATTGGAGGCTGAGAAAGATGTCATGATCGAAGGGATGCGCCTTGCCATTGCAATTTTATTTGTTTGGAGTAATTTCATCCCTTACAATGGGTAATTCTTGAGTGACCATCCAACTAAATGTCTCCAGCGCCCAAGTAAGGATTTCTCCAAGAAGAACCTAGGGAAAAGATTTTTGACCCTGATAAGATATAACAAAGAATACACACAACAACAAAAAATTAAACCCGTCGCAAATCCTTCAATGTTGGAAGAAATAACCATGAAGGTGACATCTAATTCTGGTATACACTGAGAATTAAGATAAAATGCTTACAGCTTTACTCGAATCACACTGAGAATATCTATTTTAACATAAAGTTGTGTTTTATCGAATGTATTATATTGGCGCTTTTTCATTAGTAACTACTTCTGCACTTTTAGTTGACAATGTACACTAGGGTGGAACGAAAAATTTTTTTCCTAACAAGTAGTATTCCATAGGGGTTAAAATATGCGAATGAGTGAACAAAAAATAATGTCAAAAGTTGCCTGACATATTTTAATATCCTGAGGTTCCTCGGAGTCCTTGGAATTCAAGAAATCTATCGATTTCCTCTAAATTTGCTACAATATATATGTTATTGAAAAGTATTATTGCAAAGCTGTCACAACGTATAATCGATACATTTTGTTTCGCAAAATAGCTCCCTAAAATATTTTGTTCATATCAACATGTCTAATGGTTCCTCAAGCATATTAAATTTTGTTAAATACTAATATGTCCTCTGGTGAGCAAGATAATAATAATGGCAAGTAGAAGTCAAGACAAGTGTATTATTTTTGGAAATTGAAACCATTACGTGGAAAAGCTTTGCCAACGTTTAGTGACATTATGTGTTATTATTTGTTCGTACAACATGATTTGATGCAACAATATGCAGGAAAAGATCCCTCTGTTTTTGAGATTCTTAATCAAGTTGTTCCAAAAGTCGAAGAAATTTGGCTTGAAGCTTCAATTCCAGTAGTGTCTGAAAATCGAATAAGGAGCAAAATGAAGAAGTTTCATCAACGTTACAAACCCCTAATCAGAGAAATTTGAAAAACTGAAACGATCCAAGAAAGTTGGAGGCATTTGAAGAATAAGCTTCTAAGCTATGTGATATAGCTGCTTGCAAATGTATGGATCAAACCTGTGAGTATGAAAAATCAAAAAAGTGTCTAAAAAAGAACAAAACTTCCTAGCCGACCAAAGAAATAGAAGAGACATGGCTATAGGAACAGTTGATATAGAATTTAGTAAGAAAATTACAATAAATGAGAACAGAAAAGAAAAATATCCAAGCTGCTACCCCAGTAGTAAAAAAGAGGAAGAGGTTGAATCTGATAGTAGTTTTGCTAAATCTCTGTCATTACGTAAGTTTACTCAAACTATAATTTGCACATTTTTTTTCATACTGCTTTTAATCAGGTGAAAATGAATCAAAAACGACGTTACTAAAAATTAATCGCAAATTATCATTGGTAGCATCTGCCTCTAGCCAAAAACAGGATAATACGAATTCTGATGGAAGCTCTGATCGGGGTTCAGATGATGTCTTGAGATTAGGTAGTTCACTTCATATTTTTCCTCATTTCAAATGGATTTAACCTAATTTAAGAGTTAATGAAAATAAAATGGTTTTTGTTTCATTTTTAAGACGGAATTAGACCAAAAAAACAGGAACTTATAACAAATGATGAGGGTGAAATTGGCATCTGTGGCACTTGCCTCTGATAGAACTGGTGTGTCAGATCGTGCAGCAGCCATAATAGTTATTGCTGTTTCGGAAGATACGGGTGTGATATCAAAGAAAAATGCCACAATGATTATAGATAGGATGAAAATTAGAAGATCCCGAACAGCACAAAGAGTACTTTGTATGGCCAAAACTACGGAAAAACCTCACATTATAGGATTATTCTTTGACGAAAGAAAGGAACAAACACTAATCAGTTTCCTTTCAACTGCCTTGAAAATGTGTTGTCTTGTTGAATAAAAATATAATTTGAGTTTTTTTCTACTTTGCTGCATTTGAGGAGCCTCCAAATTTTTAGATTCTGCTTTGAAATTAACTAGGTAGTTTATTGAAACCTTAAGCAATATATATTTAAATGTACGTATGATATGAAAATAAAAAAAAATCGATAAAAACAGGTTAGGAGAAGAAAGTTCACATTTTTTCAATTATGGCGTCCCTCCGAGGAACCTCAAGAAATAAAGATTTTATCTTTATCTTTTGTACACTGGTGTCTAATAATAAGGAGCATGTTTTTTCAACTATGACATAACTTTATCAAAAAAAATATTGATTTCCCCAATTTTCATTATGGCGTCCCTCTGAGGAACCTCAACAAATGAAGATTCTATCTTTCTCTTTTGTACACTTGTTTCTAATAGTTAGAAGCATGTTTTTTTAACTATGACGTAACAATAGCAAAGTTTTTTTTTATTTCCTTAATTTTCGTTCCACCCTAATGTACACGTTGAATAGATGAAAAAACATGCAAGATTCAACATTTCAAATATTTTAACCTTGTAAAAATTTGACGGAATCTTTTTACAATTAATGAATCGATACTTCTCGTGTTATGTGCCCCGACAGACATTGAATTACATATCTAGTTCAACGGGGCTAGTCCATCCACACGATATAGCCAGTCAGGTTTATAATTAGAAGGGATAGTATGACTGGTAGACCGGCTTCGGCGTCTTTGCGCCTTATAATTACAAATTATCATCCGTCCAGAAGCTCTGAGAGCATAAACCTGGACTGTCATTAAAATATGTATTGAACTATTGACCATTAGTTTGTTTACAATAATACAATATCTCTTTAAAACCACCAAGAGCGGAATTGTTGATCCTCTATGGAGTAATTGCTTTCATTTCTAAACCTATGTAGTACTAGAAAGAAAAATAAAAAGGTGTACACCTCTTTTACCAATCCATCCCTGAAGCAAGATTGTTTTTAAAAATTGCCTGTCGTCTCTTTGATAGAGGGTTTCTAGTCTGTACAGAAAGTACGAGGAGTAATAAACCCTAATTAAGTATGCAAAACCTTTACAGGGAGCACCATGAAATTTTTGATAAATCTCTTACTTTAAATTACATTTCTTCCGTAAATCTAAAAACCAGGTAGATCGACCCCGTATTTGTTTCAGTTGTAGCAAAATTTAGGGTTTCTTCATTGTTAAAGGATTAGCAGATAAGCAATAACGCAATGCAGTGGTGTGTATTTTGGGAAAAAAATACGTTTTAAATTATAATATAATAAAAAATGAAAAGAAATAATTATTGGAATACATTTATTACTTATATTTTATTCTATATCCGACTCGGGAGAGGAAGAATCGTTGTTGACATTAATAATAATAGGGTCGATTAAATCATCACAAATATTGTCAATTTTCAACATATTTGCCTCTACTTTGATAACATGCTCGATACAGTTTGTCCAATTTTCCTTACTAACATGACTTACAGCACTCTCAAACAATTTCACAACATCGTTTATTTTAAAAGTAGTATTTTTTTTCCAACTTCCCCCTTTACCTGAGCCCATATTAATTCTATGGGATTAAGTTCACAATGATAAGGGGGAAGTCGAAGAACTGATATACCACGAGAAGAAGCCATTTCTTCTACAATGTAGGTTTTGTATTTATTCTTGTTCATTTTTGCAATTCTGTAAAGTTCTTTCCTTAGTGGATCTTTTGGAAACTTAATATTTTTCGAAATAAGCCACTCCAAAAGCTCTGCTTCACGCCAACGACTTGTGGGCAATGCTTCTCGTAACCGTGAATGGTAACTTGCGTTGTCCATAACAATAACAGCCCCTTTTGGAATCAGATCCAACATTTGAACAAACCATTTCTCGAAGACATCCCCATTCATATCTTCGTGATAGTCCCCCGTGCGTTTTGAAATAAAAGTTAATAATCCACCATCAACAAAACCTTCAGAACTTCCAACATGGACAATGATGAGTCTTTTTCCTTTTCCAGATGGTGGCTGCAAACCTAACGACAAACCTTCCACTAATGCCTGCCTTCCGCTTTTAATGTTTTCATCTTGCCAAGATTTGGAAACTGTATATCCAGCATTTATACACACATATATATATAAAAATATATAAAATAATTATTGTTACAGATTGGTTTGTTTTCTATTATGAATAAACTGTGTTGCCTTTCTTTATCAAACCTACTAAAATTTATGTACCTCTATCACTTTTTTTTATTAAAATTAGTACATCCCGTTACCTCTGACCTAAATCGTATATTCTTTAGCATAGCTGCAACTCATTCGTTCAATACAAAATGTACCTTACGGTATACCCTCTTAAAATATATTTTGGTACGTCTATGAAATCTACTTGAATGAATGATTTATTACTCCTCGTACTTTCTGTACAGACTTGCCAGCTTGTTGAATAGGCTCAATGTCCAGTAGTGGGTCCTTGGACTTAACATTTGGTTGGTGCTGTTGAAGATCTGGATGACTGTCAATAAACAGAGTGGAATTGTATCTTAAAATCAACTTGATTCCCAGTTCTGTCTTACATAATTAGCAAAAGGTAGCATTATTTAGTCTAAAAGATTTAGTTTGAACGTTTTCGGGTGAACGTTTCAATGAAAATTTCTGTTACTGGTAGACAGAGTTTTATTGGATAATACAAGACTCATTTACATATAAATGCGTGAAAATTATAGGCCGTAAAATGATCGTTAAACACTATTTAAAATGTACCAGTTTGATTTCAACTTCAGATTATAACGCATTGGAAATAATTAAGTTATACTAATTGTTGTTAACTAAAATAATTATTACAAATTATCACAATATGTATTGTATAAATTTCCATTGATATATTATAGTTTTAATTATGATAATTTGTAATTAAAAACTCATTTTCCTGGTGATATTTTTTCAAATAAAAGAAAAATCCAATTGAAATTCAACTTTATTCGTTATAAAAATGTGTACAGAACCAACAGCGTATATAGAAACTAGATCTGTTGGAAACAAAAGGAGATCCCATTGAACACACAAGCAAATTGTCTGAAGTCAAAATTAGAATCCAGGACCACTACAGATGTTATGTCGTAGGTTGATATTCGAGCAGAGCGAGACAAACCTTTCACCACATATCGACTGCTTTTGAATGCACTGTACCACTTAAGTTGATTTACCGTAAGCCTTGTGTCACATTTTAAGCTTAGGAAACAAAATTCTTTTTGCAATGGAAAATTCAAGAAAAATTGTTTTTTCAATATCTTATATACAGTGCATCCATGAAAATAGATAGATACAATGTTGAAATAACAAAAAAATAATCCAATAGCCGTAAAAATAACACAGAAGTACATTTAAGCAGCTTCTAAGTCATTCACGATAAAACAATTTGACATACTTAATTATAATCGTACTTCACCACAGTTTTAAAAAAGGAGACGAAAGAATTGTGGTCCTATGTCAGCGTAGATAACTTAGCCCTGTCAGACCTTGAGTAGCTTAGATTAGAATTGGAGTAGCTCTTTGTCCTATCCCACTGCGACCTTCCTATATTTAGAGCTCGATATCTACCTTTATTCTTCATCAGACTTAATAGCCTGGATACCGCCTCCCTTGCGTAGCTCTCTGCCTTCGGTTTTTCTCCTCCGAGTGAGTGAAACCGCACCCTTGCTAGGCCTTCGCACTTACAGAGTATGTGCTCCGCGGTCTCTTCTTCTTCCTGGAAGAACCTACATAGGCTGTCATCTGCTAGACCAATTGTGTACATATGTTTCCTCAGCCTACAATGTCCGGTCAGCATTCCCATCATCATACTCGTCGTCTCTCGACTTTGACATAGTATGTCGTGTGATAGTTTGGCCGAATAGCTTTTAAGGAATCATTTTGCGTGCCTTTGTCCTGGGGTTTTATACCACCAGCGCAACGCCTGGTTGTTTATCCATTTGTGGATACTCTCTTTACTTAGGAATTTAGCAATTCATCCACAGCATAAATGGCGAACTATTTAATTAATCCAAATCAACATAGAAACCCTTTGTGGATAATAGTATATTATTAAACGAGCAATTTATGATAGCCATAATTCACAATGGGTGACGTGAACCAAGTGAATTATGGCCATAAATTGCGAGTAGAATACTATACTTTGTCCACGACCCTTAATTTATTTATTAATAAATAACAGTCAGTAGCGATTTGGCATATTACTAACCTCAAAATGTTGTGGCAGCTACTTCAAATAATTTGACATATATAGAGATGGGCGATACTGTAGTAAGTATCAATACAACGTACCGTTATAAATATATTGTTTTGAAATACTTAATATTAGAAAATATCGTTATGAAAAGTATCAATACTAAAAATTTCAATATTTTATAGATACGATATATGTCAGAAACAAATTTCCTGAACAAAATACACAGATTTAATAGTTTATTCCATATTGTACCCCCATCTCTAGTCGTGAATTATAAACCATAATACACTACAGTGTATTATGAACCATAATTCACGACAGTTGATATATGGGTACCATATACCTTTAGTTAGGAGGTAAAATATTGACTTATTATTAGGTGGTCGTGGACAAAAATATTAAAAATAGTTGATTCCTCATTAAAACATTAAAAAAACATAACATTTTTGTTGAGTTTAAAACCCCATTGAAGTCAAAATACATTTTTAGAGCATTGAGAAGTGGGAGGTAAATTTATTAGACCATCTGCAAGGTGCAGCTGATTTACAGAGTTCTACTGACCTTTCAAATACCCAAACAACACTATTCATTTGAAGTGAAATATCTTTAAACAGTTGTCTTTAAACTACAATATCACTATTTCATTTAAACCTAGACACTTTATAATGTAGTTTCGAACTTATTTCAGGTTATGTTCAAGAATAAATTTATTTTTTTTATAAAACTAATCGTTATTTTGTATGTAAACCCGGTACAATCTTGTTCGTCGTTGTAGAATAACGGTAAGGAGGATTTTAAGCAGTTACCGCTATAATACCATCTTTGACGATGTTATGTAATTGAAATAATCTTATTTGGATTTTATAATGACCTCGTCTTCAACATCGTATACATTCAGGAGTAGAATTAGACCCGTTTGGCGGTTATAAACGAGTAAAAGCATCCAAAACACTTTATATAATCTGCAAATTGTAGGTGTTAACAAGTAGAAGTACGTTTTCACTGTAGCGTTTAGGTCGTGACTTGGGCAAGTTTGTTATAATTGATTCAAATTGCACTTGTCCCGGCCTGCAGGCTAACAGAAATAATTCATCATATAATTTTCATTGCGATAAAATGAATATAAGAAAATCCCTAAGTCCAAATAGATGTTACAATTGAAGCAAAATTCTCTTCGATCCAAATGTTCGGATTTTTCACTGCTAAACAGGATTGGGATGAATTGAATCAATGCAGAAAAGCTGTATTTGTTCTTTTCAACGAAAACTGAGGAACTTTTTCACTCTTCACACTCTCAGGTTCTCCCAACCTAAAAATTTCTTCCTTTTTTCTAGTTTTCCTGAATTCAGTGTTACCTCCTACGCGTTAAGACGAAGAAAAACTGTATGGAAAGAAATAATTTTCAATTACTTGTGTGTGATCGACTGGTATCGAAAACGATTACAAATAGATGGAATGGTCTGTGAAATTCCTTCCACAAACACCATAACCGTATCGATCCCGAACCAGCGAGTATTCCAAATTGATTTTCGTTTTTATAGAAATTCATATGCCATCATCAGTGAATTACCGTTGGTCGTAATAACGACAGATAATTATAGACTCCGAGGGCAATAAACTTTTAAGCAATCACTATCGTCTGTATTGCAGGCAGGTTTCCAGTTTTCTTTTTATACATATTTTTATATGGCTGTTCCTATATAGCACTTTTTAATTATTATTTTAATTTTTAAAAACCATAAGTTTACGAATAATAACAGCGGTCAGTGAAGCGTACATTAATTTGAAAAATCTGAAAATGAGTTTACAGCTTTTGTAAGAAATTTGCCACAAAAAAGTTTCTTCGAGCAAACACTCTACAATCGATAGTTTTTGAGTTGTAGAGCTGCATAAGTGACTAGGAAACAAAAAAAAAGCAATTAATGGTGTAATTCTGAGAACATCTGTAAGATCTATAAGCCGAAATCTGTAAAAGTTACAGGAAACGCGAATCTAACCTTATCTGTTACTTACAGATACCTTACAGATTCGTAAATATTTACGGGCTGGACATATGTCACTGTAAGCAGTACAGGATGTAGTACAGAGCGTTTAATTATAATTATTATCATTTTTCGTGTATTATTAGTTAAACAGTTGTAGCTTTCAGTTTTTTTGTGATTTTCAAGTGATTATTAAGTTTTTAAGTGAACATCATTCACATTAATATGAACGGACAATTAAATATTTCCGCCGGTATTCTGTTGAAAGATGATGAGAATCGGTTTGTACATATTTTTTATGGTATTATTATAAAATACACTTTCCATATTTACAGAAATCGTATGAGAATCTAACGAAGACACTTAAGGGATCAATTAAATCTGTTACATGTTTCAGTTGGACAAAATAGTGTTCAATTCCTAATTCATAATTTAAGACCTCATGTTATGGAGAATAATTTAGGAATTCCCTTTGTAGTGAAAGTAATAATAATTAATTCACAGTCTTTTTACAATGCATTCAAATGATTGCGCCTTTAATTGCGCCTCTGGCTCTCCCCACTTTTTTATTAAATAATTGGGATCTAATGTAGGGTTCATAGTATTACTGCGAAAATGTAATCATTTTCCATGATATGTAAGTATAACTCCAATTGCTCTGGAGACGTATGTTTGGTCCTTTTTCTTTTTACACCATGTGTTCTACAAAATACGTATAGGTATTTAAATAAATAAAAATAGCATGTTAAATATCTTATTCCAGTAGTTTACTAACGCCATTCTTTCATTACAAATTGTAAAAATTTCAATTAAGTAGTATTAAGGTTTACCAGGTCGGTACACACAGCTCTAAAATACTTTTAATGGTTTTGAGGCTAGAATTTTGACATTATAAACAGGAGTGAAGTTGAAACATATGAGGTAAATATCTGTAACTATGACTCTTAAAAATTTGGTTCCAGAATAACAAATATTACAAATCTGTGAAGGTTCAATCGATGGTTCAATTTACAGATGCTATATATCCTACAGATTATCTAGCTTATAGGTAAATTCTCAGAATCCCAACATAAGTACCCATTTATATTCATATGAAAAGTTAAAATAACGTACAAGAAACAGTAATCAATAATTTTAAAAATAACATTTTATTATTTTACATTTTGGCGTAAATTGTCAGTCAAAATCTTTTTATTAAATAAAGTTTTTTACAATTGCAGTGTGACCTGTCCGAAGGAATATTCTACATACACACCTTTTGTTAATAAATTTGAGACTCTGTTGAACTCTGTTGTGTTACTTTCGCCAACAAAATAAATACAACCCTGTCACGGCTAATACTTTTATGGCTTTATCGCATGTCATTATCCCATCTCTGGTCAGGTCAGTTTCTTAGATCGTGAAAAGAACTATACCTTATATTATATTGTAGTATAGTATCCTAGGATTTCCGTATGAATTTATACTTCCTTAAATCTTATATGTTAAATATGTTAATGTTAAATTGTTAAATGTCCAATGTTGAATATGTTAAATAATAATAACAAGAATATTTTGTTTTGAATATACAATCGAAGGGAGTTAAAGGTGGGGACCACAGTCTCACGTTGAAAAATGTCAATTTATAATTTTAATTTGTTAATAAAGCTTCAACTATGCTCAAACTACAAAGAGATCTTCAGCAGCTCTGAGCAAATTAATTACCTCTCTACTCCAATTCCTCAAAAACACTCAGCTTCACCATAAACTTTAGAACATTTCTGTTCCTGTGTGTGTATTATTGTATCAATGATCCATTTTATACTTGATATATTGTAACCGCTCCCGTGCAAGTGGCCATAGTAGCCAAGCACGTTAATTTAAATAAAATAAAAAAATTTGTTAATGTGTTCTGAAATTTTGTATCAATATCGAATTAATTGATTCATTTCGTTTGACTTTACCTCGTTGTATATCGAGATGTGAGAATAGTATATTATACACCAAGGTGGTTCTTTATTATTGACCGTGCACCAAAATTATTGAGGTGCGAGGTTTATAAATGTGTTCACCACCATGGTGTACCTACATGCAATTTTTCCACCACCAGCCAAATTTAGAACAAAAATTAAAAATAATTCACAAACACACCACGAGAAGCGTTTACCTCGTCGCCTGACTGACAATTACACTGTCAGTTTTCGATATATTATGAACGTACTCGTTATGTCATCAGTCATTTATCGTTAAGCGCGAATTTTAAACTAATGGTAATTTTATTCAACTAATTTTATAGGTGATTTCAAGCAGGAATTATGCTAAAGACAATTCCAGTTCTGGCTCGAGCGTCTGACGAATGCTTGCGCAAGTACTACTTCGCAACCCCATACAGGGCTTTGATCCGGGACAGAGAATCCTGGGATAAAAGACGAATACACAGCCCCATGGGACTGTCTGGTTCACAGATGGCTCATGCTCTGGTGGCAGAGCAGGGGCTGGAATTTACTCTAGGAACCCAAGAACACAAATCTGTATACCATTGGGTGATGGTGTATCTGCATATCAGGCCGAGATATAGGAACGCTATCATGGAATGTGCGCAGATAAACCTAGACAGAGGTTATGTGGATCGACGCATAACCATATACACCGACAGTCAGGCAGCAATTAAAGCCCTGAGTGGATATACCATCAACTCGGGACTTGCTGACGAATGTCGAGAACGACTTGCTGATCTTGCAAGTCAGAACGCAGCGCGGCTAGAATGGATTCCGGCCCACTCTGGTTTTGAAGGCAACGAAATGGCGGATGCACTGGCTGCGGAAGGGGCGGCAGCTCCTTTCTGCGGCCCGGGCCCGACTCTCGGCCTAACAAAACAAACAATACGCAAGGAGACGAGGAAGTGGCTGAGGAACCAGCACCTCGCTCATTGGAATGCTCTGCAGGGTCCTAGAAAATCCAAACTCCTACTGAAGGGATGGACTGATGGACACGCTGGGGCAGCTATTGAACTACCAAGGAGTAGGTTGAGGAAGGAAGCAGGACTCCTAACAGGGCACTGCTGTATGAGGAAGCACCTCTACAATCTAGGAGTAGAGGAAAGTTCCCTATGTAGGGGTTGCGGCATGACTGATGAAACGTCAGTTCATGTTCTCTTAGAGTGTCCACACTGGGCTGTATTACGCAGGCGACTCTTCGGAGTCACTGACATGGCTCCTGAAGACACAAGCAGGCATCCACTGAAAAAGGTTGTGGCCTTTATTGAAGGGCTCGGCTTCATGGATGATTAGGTAGCAGTAATGGCACAATGGGCCCGCCAGTGGCCTCAGTGCCGGAACCGTGACTTTAGTTTGGCTAGGTCAAGGCTCGCCTGCACATTCTGTAGTAGTAGTAGTAGTAAAGACAATCTCCTGGGTATAGAAAATTATGTTGTACTAGTTTTTATTGAACTACTATTCCTGAGTTCTCAAAATATTTGAATTTGTCCATTACTGACCTAGATTAATAATTGAAAAAATTATTAACCACTAATAGAGAAATTCTGTTGGCTAGAATAAGCAATAATTGTCATCTTCACAGCTAGTAGTGGAAAAAATTTGTTATGTAACTTACAGTAATTGAAGAGATTTCGTTATGAAACTCAGTTCCTCAACTTATTAGCATTGAATTAAAAAAAACAATATGTAGTGATGCTTTACAAAATGTGTTGATCAAAACCTACCGATACAATTGTGCGCACCCAGTTTTTGCTGGAATTTTTTTTTCAACTTCCACGCTATGAAATGATGAACTTTCTAGAAGTTAATAGAGCGACTCGACCCGAGGATAGTGAACGCGTATATTTCAAATACAGTATTAGCTAAATTCGCCTAAAAGAAAAACTGATACAGTGCGGCGTAAAAATATTTTTTTCGCCTGGCGGAAAAACAATCATATGAACAACAAAAACAATGCAGAAAGTATTGATTAGCAGCTCAAGGGCGAAAAATTCATAACTTCACGTTTTTTGACGTTTTTCACTATTTTTTAATTGAACGTCAGTGTATGTCAAAGTTTTTCGTTATATTTTTATATTTTTTGTTTTATTCGGTAGGCGAAAAACAGTTCTGTGTCACACATACAGAAAACGCTTTAGCAGCCATTAATGGGCTAAAATTTTTTTTTTATTAAAATTTTTAAATCAGTTTTAACTGTCGTAAAACAAAGTACTTAGGATAAAAATATGATTCTGAAAATTTCATGTCAATAGAATATGTCGTTCTCCTAATAACCTAATACAACCAATTGAACAAGCATACCGAAGCGGAGCGAATACTATGACTGTGACGTCACCGCATATGAAAGTTAATGGGCACGAACATTACGCTTCTGACTGTAATGTGCCTCGCATAGAATTTATTTATTTTGTATTAGGTACGTCTTACAAAATTTTTGTGCTAATAAAATAAAATGTGTGGACCTAATTTTTAAAAAGCAGACTCATTAAATCTTCGAGAAGTGGACATGCTAATGATTATGGAGTTTTTTTTATAAAAAACACAAGTTTATTATATTATAATTTTATACTATGTGACACATCGTTTTTGGCTATTTTCGGGTCAGAGAGGTTAAAAATGTCAATATTATTGTTTTTCTCATGTGGCTCCATCGTAGGAGGGAGGAACCGTTCACTACGGAGACAGTGTTATCTTTATCATCAGCTTAGACCTTTAAAAAGTTTATAACTACCATGGTCTTTGGAAAGAAAAATAATGAAGTGGTGATCAATGATAGTCTTTTAGAACACCTTGAAGAAGGAAAAAAAATTACGAATAGTAGGCCTAGATATTACAATACTGAAAACGAACTTAAAATTCTTCAAAAAGAATTAAAAAAAATAAAAAATAAAATTTTAATTTTAATTTTATGATGAATGTGTAGTGGAAATTAAATCACCAATGTTGAGAAGGACAAGGAACACTTATTTTGATGAAGCAGGTAATATTAGTTCCAAATGTTTACATCAGATTCAGATGCACATGCACCTCACTGGTAAAAAAAGCGATATTTGTTAGAGCTGATCCGGACTTTAGATCAAATAAAATAATTTCTCTTAAAACATATAATATACGCCAGTTTTGTTGATGATCTACTGAAAAAGATTACCTGTTTTTTGGAAAAAAAAGGAATATTTAATAAAATTTAATTTGTGAAGAGCTGATCCATTATTTTATCAAATAATTTTGGACATAAATGAAACAATATTATCTGGGTATTTAGAAAATTAGATTTATACAAGCGGGTGGTTTTCAATAACCCTCTTAATATGGATTCACAACGTATTTTATAAGGTAATTTATAACGATTCTGTACTTCTGATTGAAGAAAAAAGAAATTTTAAAAATACACCAACAAAGTATGTTGAATTATCAGTGAATGCTTCGAGTCTTTTAATGCTTTACTGCCACTGCTTCCTTTTGCATCCTTATTTGATAGAAATAAATGTTTTGTTAGATGTTTTAATCGTAGTACCTACTTTTTTACTCTGGTTCTGGTCCAGTGTGTCGAATAGTTTAAATTATTTATAAACGTTTTTATTTCACAAATATAACACTGTTTAGAGTTTGCTAAAACGTATAATAAATAATAAGCATATAAGCAAGCAAATTACCTACTGTTAAGCTATATAAGTAGTCATTTAACCGAAAACCGATCGGCGCGGTATCCGCTCTCTGAACGAGAGATTTCATATGCGATGACGTCACGCCTGAAATTCGGAGAGGAACGCTGTTTAATTTTTATAATTTTTTTAGGCGATTAGGAGTCTCGCTGACGTCTAATTTTTTGCAAAGAGCCTCAAAATGATGTACTCTTCCTAATGATAAAATAAAAAAATATATGTAAATGAGCCTATTATCAGCTGCCCTCGCTTCGCCACGCCCGCTCCTGCATCTAATCGTCTTGGGCCGCTATTGCTTATTTTTTGCCCTTGTCACACAATATGATGTGCAAAAGCTGGGAAATTTTTTTCTGAATCTGTTTTTCAAAGAAAATTTCTTCAATTGTCCAAAATCAAACGCTTCGGGCTTGTTTAATCAATTAAATAATAAAGGCCTAGTAAATTGAATAATAAGTGTTGACATTTTTTTTAATATTCATGTTCAATTATTAAAAAAATAATTTTTTTTATTAAGGAAGCCAATGGTAATCGGTCGTGTGGTTCATTTCGTCTTTTTCCAACTCAATTCCGACCTCTACATCAAATTAAATATACTGTCGAAACATTTTCAAAAGGCGAGACTTTTTCTGAAATTTCTTGCTATCTAAAGTATCTTTTTTCAAATTGCGGATATCTCAAATTGTTTTCAAGACATTTGCATAAAACTAAACCATATTTACCATATTTTTTGGCAATTTCCGCAGCCTCCAAGTCTAAAGTGCGCTCAGAATAATAAAATTCTGTGGTCCAGATCAGGTTTGGAATAAAATGGCACTTCTAAACCAGTTTACTATCGACTTATATTACTCTCATCACTAATAACAGATGACCAAAACTCAATTCCTCGTTCAAATATTTAACATTTGAAACTTAATCACTCGATATAAAGTTATTTATGATATGAACTTATTAAAATTAGTCTATAACATAATTGATAGCTGTAAGATCCTTTCACGTTAAAAACAGGTTTAGGAATCGTTAAAACCGTTGCATTCTGAAGATGAAATATTATTAGATATGATCTGCATCATAGCGGTGCTATTTTCTTTCAATATATACAGAGATTGATAGTTATTGAACTTGTGCGATAACTCCAAAATAGGAAGTTCAACTTACATGGATTAGATCACTTACACATACAAAGAAAAACGAATGTACAGGGTTTCTCATTATATTTTGACCTCCACTTATATTGATTAGTTTCGGGAATACAAGAAAAAGTTTCGAATAAAAGTTGTATTATTTTAAATGCACCGGCGAAAAATGGAGCAATAGACTGAATTTTGTTTACAGTGAGTGTCCAACAAAATGCATCCTGTATTTTTTTATTTTTTTAAGTAGCACTGCATTTTCTGATTACAGATATAATACAGGGTGTCCCATAACTAATGGACAATATAAGAACTGTAGAAAGGGGTGATAAAAATAAGTCGTTTGATACAAACATGCACTAGTAAAATGTTAATAGTAAGCGAAATATGGGGCGTTAAAGTTGACAAAATATTTTTGAAAATTCGTAATATTTAGGAAACAACTAAATGTATTGGTCTCAAAATTGGTACACTATGGTTTTTAATGGTAATAAGCATGATATTGCCTTAATTTTTAATAATACTTCTAGATGGCGCTGGTTACACAGTTAAAATTTGATATATCAGCGGTATTTTTTTCCCCCTGTATAATGTGCATTTTATTACAAAATAATAAAAACTGCATCATTTTGGAACAAAAAAGGTATACTTGTTCAATTCCCATATTTTAAGTCGTTTTCAAAATATTGCTATTTTAATATTGCAGTGCATATCATTACACTGCAACTTAATTACTAGAATATTTTAAAGAGGGCTGTGACTATTAAAAGAACTGTCATTAATTTACTAGTTAAAAGCGAAAAGTTGTCATTACTGTGTTTTTAACTTCTGAACTAAAAATACGGCTTTCATTAAAAATGCCTAGAGGAAATGAATTTACAAATAATGAACTAAGGGATATGATTTGTATTTATGCACAAGTAAATTATAATGCATGTGCTGCAGTTAGACGATACGTGCAGTTATATCCAAACCGAATTGTACCCAGTCGTAAAAAATTTCAAAGATTGTACTCCAATTTAGGTGAAAGCGGCTCTTTTCGTAAGAAAAATTCTGGTGGTCGACCTAAAATAATTACAGCTGATATGGAAGATGAAATTTTAACAAGAATTATAGAAAATCCTGAATTGAGTACTCGGCGCTTGCAGGCAGCTACTGGTGTAAGTAAATCAAGTGTGTCAAGAATTTTACATACAGAAAAATTGTACCCATATCATTTCACGCCTGTACAAAATTTATTACCCAATGACTTACCAAAGAAACTCATTTTCAGCATGAGTTTTCAATCAACATCTGGTGTGGAATCATTGGCGATAATTTCATTGGTCCATTTGAACTCCCTAACAGATTAAATGCGGTAAATTATTTATAATTTTTGCAAAATGATTTAGGCATTTTACTTGATGAAGTTCCTTTAATTGTAAGGCAGGATATGTGGTTTATGCAGGACGGTGCTCCCCCACATTATCCACTTATAGTCCGGGAGAATTTAAATAACAATTTTCCGCATCGTTGGATTGGACGGGGCAGTGAGTTTCCTTGGCCGCCTCGTTCCCCAGAATTTAATCCTTTGGACTTTTCTGTATGGGGATATCTAAAATCGTTAGTCTACAATAGTGAAATTCATAACCAAAACGAACTATTAGCAAAAATTCATGAAGCCGCAAATACTTTAAAATATGGCAACGCGATGTTTTTTAAAGTAAGACAACATTTACAAAAAAGTTTACGAAAATATATTGAAGTAAACGGTGGTCACTTTCAACATTTAATGAAATAAATGTAATTATTGTTTTTTTTTCTTTTCTTTTTCCAATTAAATTGTATTCTTTGAACAACCAATGTTTTATTTAGGTAATAAGTTTTAAATGCCGGCGTGCAAGCAGTATTAAAATAGCAATATCATGAAAACGACTTAAAATATGGGAATTGAACAAGTATACCTTTTTTGTTCCAAAATGATGCAGTTTTTATTATTTTGTAATAAAATGCACATTATACAGGGGGAAAAAAATACCGCTGATCTATCAAATTTTAACTGTGTAACCAGCGCCATCTAGAAGTATTATTAAAAATTAAGGCAATATCATGCTTATTACCATTAAAAACCATAGTGAACCAATTTTGAGACCAATACATTTAGTTGTTTTCTAAATATTACGAATTTTCAAAAATATTTTGACAAATTTAACGCCCCATATCTCGCTTACTATTAACATTCTACTGGTGCATGTTTGTATCAAACGACTTATTTTTATCACCCCTTTCTACAGTTCTTATATTGTCCATTAGTTATGGGACACCCTGTATAACCTTTTGTAGCATTAGTTTTGTTTTATAATGTCGTATACGGTACTACTAAAATATAAGAAATAAATTCACATGTAGTTCAAAAACAACTTATATATTTAGAAAGTCAACAGAATGAATGACTTAAGATACAATACTATATTTAAGATTACAATAGATGCTCAAAGTGCCCTCCATCGTTATCAAAGCACAAGTAATATCTTCGTTTAAAATTTTCTAATGCATAAATATTGTGCTATTATGACTAATTATGTGAATTTATTTCTTATCTTATAGTAGTACCATACGCCATTATATGTAGAACAAAACTAATGCTACACAATGTTATATATTTGCAGGGCTACTCAAAACCATAAAAAATACAAGGTGTCCCATTTAAAATATTGAAGATGCATTTTATTGGACACTCTCTGTATACAAAATTCAGTTTATGGCTCCATTTTTTGTCGGTACAAATAAAATAATACAACTTTTTCCTCTACTCCCGAACCTGAAGAATATAAGTGGGGGTCGAAATATAATGAGAAACCCTGTACTATTTAAAAAAACACACACACAGGTTGGCGAGAAAGTTGGCAAGAAAGGTAATATCTTTCGAACAATTAAATTATGACAGTCACTAAAGGTGATATCAGACGGTTCACTCGAGTGAATATTCACCCAAGTGAATGCTTCATTATTCTTTCATTCCATGTTCACACGACTTAGTGTGAATGAAAAAGAAAAGAACATTCATCTGTTCTTCTTCAAAATAATATTTTATTTCATTTCCATATTTTGTGGTCGGGTGATGTAGTGCGTCTCGGAATCAGTTTAATCCGAGTGAACGTTCTCTGTGTGTGCAGACGATTCATTTTTCGTTCATTCTAACGGAGTGGATACCGAATGAAAAAATCCAACATCGTTGGATCGGTTCATTGATGAATTCATTCAGCACTCTTGTTGCATTCTACTCTGTATCATTTCGAGTGAAAGATGCCGAGTGAAAGACAAAAATGAACGAAAAGTGAACCGTCTGATATAGCACCTTAAAAATCACTTATCTATTTATTTCAGTAAAAATATAGACAAAATATGACAATGTGCCAGATTAGCTAAAACACCGATGACAAACGTGAGATGTCAACCTATTGTATATCTTTGAAACTTTTATCGTATTTTCTGGTTTTGATTCGTATGGTACCTATTTAGTCGTTATACAGGATGTCACAGAATAACTATTCGTAATTTAACACTTAAATCAACATTTTTTATCAATTAACCAATATCCGGAAATTTCTCGTTGTCAAGATAAGCTAGAAATCTTTATAATATATTTTTATCATATTTAAAGCACGATTTCAGGTCTATAAAACAGCAATAAACCATAGGCGGACATTGGAAGTTAGGCAGGATAATAGTATATTATACACCAAGGTGGTGAAGACTATTATTATTGACCGAGCACCAAGATTATTTCGCGAGTGGCTTTGCTACGAGTGGAATAAGGTGCGAGGTTTATGAATGTCTTCAACAGCATGGTGTATATACAATTTTTTCCACTACTAGCCAAATTCAAGACAAAAATTAAAAATCATTCACAAACGCACCACGAGAAGCGCTTACTCCCTAGTCTGTCTGACAAGTACACTGTCAGTTTTCGATATATTATGAACGTATGAACGTATGAACGTCATCAGTCACTTTTCGTTGAGCGCGAAATTCAAACTAATGGTATTTTTATTCAAATAATGTTATCTTGATAGATGATTTCAAGCAGCAAATATGTTAAAGACAATCTCCTGGGTATACAAAATTATGTTGCACAAGTTTTAGTTGAACTACTATCCCTGAATTCTCCAAATATTTAAATTTGTCCATTATTGAGCCTGGTTAATAATAGAAAATTATCAGCCACTAATAAAGAAATTCAACTTAATTGTCAATAATTGTCAACTACACAGCTAGTAGTGGAAAAAATAAATAAATTGTATCTAAATTCTCCGAATGCAAATAAATATGGACAATAAGTAGGATATTTAGACGTGGGAACCTAAAACCTGGATAAACGTCACAAACGATGACGAAGACTATTGAATGTACTTTATTATAAAGGTTAAAGTTTTGAAAAAAATATTTGAACAAGTGATTTTTTAACGGCCTTAACTTAACTCAACTTTTAAAATAAACTTTTCAATTATCATCTGAATACCGATAAATCAGAATAACAGTATGTGATTAAAAAAAATATGGAAATATAAAATTGTACTTTCTTATGTAGGTATATCGTTTTTAATAACTTTGACCTATCAAAATAAGGTATCTAAATTAAATATATTAAATGGACGATTTAACAGACTCGAATCAAAAAAGAGAATGACGTAATAATGTACTTAACAACAGGAAAAACAATCGTACCATGAAAAAACGGAAAAGGATAGGCTAGATTTGAAAAAAAAGGATCGTCGACTATATACCACATCGACCTCAATATTAGGTCTTCTGCTTACTGGTTCTAATAACAAAAGATGAAAGTGAGTGCATTGAAAATTGATCTATTGTTTTAATCATACGAATTAAAACCATGAAAACAACCGTTTTATTCAATTAAATTATGTTTATTTTCAATTAAACGCAAACAAACTAACGATAAGAATGAATCAAATATCTCCCTACTAGTTGAAAGCTCTTTGTTTATGTTTGCCACTGTGGTAGATCGATATTTGGAATATCAATATTTACATAGTTGGTTAGGTGAATACCTAAATTTGAATAATAATATACACTGCCCAGCGAAAAATATTGGTTACTTTAAATCATTTAAGAAATTGCAAATACTTTTAAAAATAAATATAATCGGAACGTCATAGGTCTAATAGGCGATGAAATTGATATTGTTGAAAGAATGCTACTTGTCATAGTTGGTATCTGTCACATTCTGAAACCTTTGTTAAAAAACACAATAGATGGAGGTAAGTGGCGTAAAGGAGAGAATGATTAGAGGAAGAAATGGACTCGATATGGCATGTGGGATATAGGAGTGATGAAAGGCAGAAGATGACAGAGAGTGGGTGAGGGATCGCCGTCTGTCTTGTATGCTAGGGTAGGCGAGTTCAAGATGTGTTTAGTTGTTATAGTTGAAATAATACCCTTCTTGGTGTGCGTCATCGATTGTTAATCTCCTTCTATCACATTACGTAGGAAGAAATGTAAAAAAGGCAGGTCTGTGATTAATCCCAATGAAAATATCACAATAATCAACCGTTTGAATGTTTTACAAAAGTTAACCCTAATCTTTGACTCACAAAAATTTGATTGGTTGATGTTTACATTACTCGCCAGCGCAACCTAGCAATCGCGAGATTAAAGTACTATGAAGGCGTAAATTTCGTAGCGGCAATGTGTCTTACGTCTTTTTCTACTGCCACACTGACAGTTCTTGTCAGGTGTGTACTTTGTTGCTTACGGTCAATTATTATTTATTTGAAATGAATATTAATCTTATTGTTATATTTATTTAAATAATACAAATTATGCCTAGATACTACACGAAAAAACATCAGCATTTTGAAAGTTCTGGAATATTTTCAGTTAGAAAAAGAAGCTGGTAATTATTGATTTCATAGCCTTTTCAAATTTGGCTGAATACGATCCTGATGATTTTATTTATCAAATTTAAGGTTAGCTATATGTCAAAATAGCAAATAAAATAAGCGACATGCCGAAAACCCGGATATACGTCACAATCGATGACGCACACCAAGAAGGGTATTATTTCAACTATAGACACTATTTGGGTACTGGTTAGGACCTATCTAAACATAAGCTTCCCATCTTGAAAAAGGAGGAAAAATAGAATTAGTTGAACCCTCGTGATCTTTCATTTCTTAAATATTTTAAATTCAATTATACCCTAAAGCAATATGTCTATAACTGCTTTTGTTGAAGAATTTTTTTCACAAAAATGCACCACAATCCCATCCTAAGATGTAGCCGACGGCCGTTCTTATTTGCTCACCCAGAACTAATAAAATAATGGGTTTTCTCTACGATTTGTGCTCCCGAAAGTAATAGGTATAGTTATAATACGCTTGGAAAATAGCGATTTGTTTAAGTAGGCAGAGAAGTAAAAAATTTATTGCCGAGTGAAACATATAATTTTTTCCTTCGATTCTTTGTACAGTGTGTTTAAAAAAATCGAAACTAATTATTATTGTCGTTTAGACCTTAAATTGTATACATAATAACATCTACCGAAAGATAATAAATGAAATGTGGAATATCGACAATAATAGTGTGCACACTGGTGTTATCCTATGTACAAGGATGTATTGATATCTAGTTAGCCTAGACCAGTTAATGCATAAACAAAATATTGCGTTACCATAGTAACGAACAATAACTCATTAGAAGTGTCAGTGTGAAGTTGGACGTCAAAAAATTAAACCAGAGTTACGCAATAAATTAAAAGGAAAAAGATGTCCATCGAAATTGTGTGAATCGAAAAATTGGAGTATCGAGCTATCATTTAAAAGGGTTAAGAGGTAAGCAGATTTACGAAGATATGCTTAATACCCTTGGTGATCAATGTGCTTCGTCCTCTCCAAGACCTGAGAAGTTTCGTGTCCAAAAATCTGCTGGAAAAGTTCTTGCTTTAGTTTCTTGGGATTGCCATGGAATAATAATGATTGATTTACTGGATAAGGGTAGAACAATAACCGAAGATTATTATTCGACATCACTGACCACTCTACGGGAAAAATTGAAGAGAAAAGACGCGGAAAGCTATCCAAAGGTGTTTTGTTTTTACAGGACAACGCCCCTGCACACAAATCTCATGTTGCCATGCAAAAAATTCGTTATTTAGGGTTTGAATTACTAGAACACCTTATAAACCAGATTTGGCTCCGTCTGACTATCATCTCTTTCCTCAACTGAAAAAAAGTTTGAGAGGTTGTACATTTTCTTCCGACAAGGAGGTAATAAAAGCTGTGGAGGTCTGGTATGCAGAGCGGGAAGAAACATTTTTTTTTGAAAGGTCTAGAGACCCTGTCGGTTCGCTGTAATAAATGTATCCAATTAAGAGGAGAATATGTTGAGAAATGAAATATTGATATTTGTTTGGTTCTATAGTAGGCTAGGAATTTTTCAATATACATAATGTATGTCTAACGTGGAAGTGATTGTTTGATTCCATGGTCTTGTTTGTACGTATCTAGTCTCTCCTTTAGACCTATTTCCCGAAGGAATTTTAGGATATCTGCAGACCTCAACTGAGGTAAATGTTCCTCTTTCATCCAATAATCTCCCAAGTGCTGTGCTCTAGAATTCTGAAGTGCTGTGCAGCTGGGAAGCCTGTGGATGGAGATTTCTTCCCCCATGCCACAAAATCTACCTTAATTCACTATTTTGAGCTTTTGCAGGTGCCCATTCAGGCGACAATGTCTCGTTAGGATCCCTCTTAAAACGCAGTTTTACTTTGACTTATGCATCGATTTGATCTCAACAGGCTGGTCCTGGTCCTGCTTGAATCACATTATCATTGTCGTTGCTGAGTGAAGTCTGGGTTGCTATGTACTCTTTCTGAATTTATAGTAGAGCATAAAAAAATCATCATCAAGTATTAGTTCTAAGATCTATAAATGTCACTAAAAATGACATTTAGTTTACTTAAATTGTAAAATTTGTCAAGAAAGTAGCCAGAAGTATATATTTTAGATGAAGAATATATTAAAAATTCAGAACTTCGGTTAACTACCACCGACTTCCTGAAGCGTAGGCTCAAATTTAATAAAACTAAAATGTAATTTTGGAATGTTGGGCGCTATTGCAAAGTTGGAGAACAAAATAATTAGAATAATATTATTAACGTCGTTTTCATACTTCTACTACGATTTGTCAGTTGAGGTGTGAAATGGTATTAAAAACTTGCTTGAAACGAACAATGACAAAACGGTGGAATAGATTAATTATTAAGGAATTTTCACTGGACTTTTTATAATGTGTTATGACTTATGACACCTTGAAGAACACGGAACATCTACAATAATTATTGTAGCACAAAATAAAAAAAAAAGGACCAAGACATATCGAGTTGGACAAAGATATTCCAAACATTGTCCAAAATGATTCAATATATAATTCACAGTTACTACATTCAACCTAAGTGCTGCAGCTACACGCTAAAAAATATGTATATGTTACCGTTGAAGTATGGAATCCGTTATTTTATAGAATACCTAGTTATTCCATAAAATAACTGGTCGTGGCCGTTAGAGTGGAAAACTCTCTTTTTTTCATAGTTTAACTAGTTATTTCGTAGAAAAATGATCTGCAGCCCGTCAAAGTGTAGAATTATATCATATATCTCACACGACAAATACATTCACTTCCCACTCCTACTGCATTTATGAACTTTTCCAGGACATAGGGAAAGAGCTTATTGATCTTGTAAAATCCAGTGTGTCATCAAAAAATATTTTTGTTTTAGGAATAATGTTCCAAATGTCATTTTGGTAATCCTTGTTGTCACAAATGATTATATGGTACGATTCCATAAATAAGATTAATTGCTTATTTTTCGTTTTAATTGTCTATTATACGTTTAATTCCATTTTAGATGAATTGTTTATTCTACAGTTTAACTGTCTCTCATTAATTAATTTATAGAATATCTAGTTATTTCATAGAATAACCAGTTGAAGTGTCAAATTAATAACATATTACACACTTTAACGGGCACGATCAGTTACTTCATGGAATAACCAGGTAATCTGTGAAATAACTGCTTTATATACTTTAACGGTAACATATACTATACTCACCTTTCTTACAGAAGTTAAACGTAGCAATGGACCATTGTTATCACGTTCTTGCTCAAAATAATTGATTAAAATGAAGTCACAAGTTATTTGCAGCTGCTGCTTAATTGTTTCGAAATATTTACTTTTATATGAACAGCTTCGCAGTATTTTTAAAACTCAAAAATAAAAAAAAAAGATTGGAGGAGCGAAATAAAATACGTCGCCAGGGTTAACCACAAAAGTTGTAGTAACCAGAGGAGAAAATAAATGTCAAAATTTTACCTGATGAACCAATTTTAAAAGCGGCAACAACGTGCACTTTCGCCAACGTAAAATTAATTGATAAAATTTCATTATGTTAAGCTGAAAGTGCCGTTAGTTTGAATTTGATATTTTATTATCCAACGGATTGTATATCGATTGATATTAATTACAAAATGTTTCTTTTAATATAAATTTATATTTTCTAATAACATCCGACCTATAAATTTCTATATTTATTAAGCTCAAAGCAGCAATACATAGTGATTGACAGCAGCAAATGAATATCATAACGCAAAGGAACATCTCTGTGTTGGGATGTGGATGAGTAACACGGCTTTGACAGTTTTCTTAACTTTGTCAATAAATTGTTCCGTCTGTTTCTGTACTGGTGTTATTACCCATCATTCTAGAGATATCTGTGCCACTTCTTTGTGAACATATATATGGTCTCCAAGTGCGCTCAAGGTATTTTTTTACCTGTTTGTATCCCATACTATCTTGGAGATAATTTCTATATAACCGAGTGAGGTAGCTGCTGTCATTTTCTACGTTTCAATTTCTTGAACGGAGCGGTGAATCACTGTCACGTTAATACAGTTGATTACCATGGTTGTGTTTTAAAATCAAAAGTTTCCCCAACACCAGAAAGGACCTTCTGCGGAGGATTGAGGAGCGCATGAGACGAAACAAGAAGTTACCAAGCTATGATTACAAATATCACTTCAAGAGCACGGGACTTAATTGAGCTGAATGCCCCAACTACCTCCGTATTTCCCACTACGTTCGCTTTTTGTGGCAAACAACTGCATTTTTTTGTCCGTAAACTAGCAAACCGGTGAATATTTCACTTTTTCCTGATTATGCACATGAAATTTGAATGCTATTTTTCTTTTTGCTTGTATAGCAGAGAAGGGGATTTTTTGCGCTTAAACTCTAGCTAAACGTACCGAGGTCACTGTATTAAATAACCATTTTTCAAGTGTCTGAACACTAACGTTGTTAACTCGATTATGTAGATTTCATACACCGACTGAAAAATTTGAATTAAGAGTATTTTTGTTTTGTTTTCAATGGGATTTTTATATCCTTTGGATCTCCATCTTCAATATTTAAAAGTTTCATTCAGTCTATTATACAGTAACGTATGGTTCGAAAATCCTGAAAAAAAATGTATTCGCTTTTACAAAAATAGATGTCAAGATAATAGTATCATACTATTATAACGCCTTGCAAATTTTGAAATTACTTTTTTTTAAGTGGACGATTTACTAAGAACAAACATCCACTTCTCAGGCTATATGCCCCGACAGACAATGAATTATAGTTTAAGCGAGGTTGTAATATTTTACAAAAATATATCTATATGTCTATATTTGAACCTTCACCACGAACAACGTCTACATAAGACTGCGGGAAGTCAGCCTCAATCAGCAACTTACCAAAATTTTGTTTGCACTTCAGTCTCCCAATATCAGGGACATAATCGTTCTTATATATACCATCTCTACACGTCACTGCCGAGCCTGAATAAGTGAAATAGTTTTCTTCGTCCATCACGATCATCTTGTCTACAACATCTCAGAATTCTCTGTAATTGAGCTCCTGCGTAATTTAGAGTGTTCCTCTTCTTTTGGAATGAAATATTGTAGCTTGATAAGTTCCTAAACACCGTGGTCTTTTCAATATTGAATGTCCAGTAATGGCAGCATGTTCTTGCATCTTTTTAAACTCTTTAATTAGCTTTTCCCATTAAAGAAAAATATAGCAACCACTTCCCTAGTTTGCATGTTACCTTAGAAGTAAAATCCATAATTGATCATCATTGGATTAAAATTGAAAAACACAGTTGAATCTAGCGATATGTAGGTTATGTATGGTCGATATACCTCTAGAGCACTTGGGGGAAGTAGCCATATTTAAAAACAGCGTTGGAATAACGGCTGCTGCGAAGACCAGTATTTCTCCAAGAACGCAGGCGATTCAGTGGCTTCGAGCCTTGGTGAAAAATGAAGCCGAGACATTTCATAAATGTCTTTTCATTCCCTCGAGTGAAAAATAAAAAGATCTAATTGTGGAAAATAGACAGGAGTGAAAAAATGTATTATTTGCTTGTACATGATATTATAAGGGCCAACGCCACCACTAATGATGCTTGCACGAGCTGTACTGCCGACTGCTTCATTCAGACGCATGCGATAGACGCTGCAGCGTCTGGAATTGTAACACATCCAAAAACAGGCCTTTGCTTGTCCAGATTTTGATTATCGTTTTACAGAATATCATTGACTATTTCACTAGAGTAAATTGATAACTGACAAAATTTGAAGGTTTTGAACTGGCAATTTTTTGTCTTGTCGCGGCAATTTTTTGACGTTTAATATATCAAATCTGTGTGTATGAAATTCTATCACTCTGTGATAAAACTCAATATAAAATCTTTGTTAGTGATTTCTAAGGAAACTAAGTTGTTTATCTATTTATTTAACTGTCTAAAAATTATTAAAACTGTTTCAAAAATTTAAATAAGTATTATTAACATGATACGTTAGAAAAGGGTACTTCTGAACAAGTTATGGCAAAAATTCTTGAGGATTATGGTTTTAACATGAAAAAAAAGAGGTGGAACTGATTATACTGAAGCAAGTGTGAAAACACTTTGGACTGCTCAAATGGTTCAGGAAAAATATTTTCTAGAACTTAACATCAAAATTGATCCATTTAAAGATATCACCCATAAATTTGCTAGATTGGCCAGGGATACAAAACGTAAAAAGCTTCAGGCTGAACCTGAAACCAGAAAAAGAAGCTCTAACGCGTTCACCAAAGAAGAATTAATGGAAATGGTAGAAAGCTATTCTGAAGATAAACCTGATGGGTTACAAAAAAAGATTTTCCATTTATGTTCGTTCGAATTAGCATGGCGTGGAAATTTGGCTGCTAATAATTGTGATAATAATTACTTTAAAAAAGAATATGATAATAAAGGTAATTTTACTGGCAGGGTAGAATATAATCCAATCTTTTCCAAAACGACACAAGGAGGATCAAAAGCTTCATCTGGCAGTAAGTGGCTGGTAAGAAATAATGCTAACAACAATTTGTGTCCCGTTCGTTTATTTTTAAAAATTATTGAAAAAATAGAATCCAATCCTTATCTAATAACAGCAAGATTATTTTTAACATTACATCCAAATTGGGAGAATTGGCAGAATCAATTGGTACAGACACGAAAAAAATAAAAATAACCAATCATTCACATAGAGCTTCTGCAATATCTGCATTAGCAAAAGAAGGAGTTGGTGAACAAGAAGTAATTGAGCTTACAGGACATTCTTCTGCCCATTCTTTGAAACCATATTTACAAATAAATGAAAAACACCATTTCCAACTTATAGAGAACCTACGAGATAATAAAAATAAAGAAAAGGAATCCTCAGTTTCTAACTTAAATTCATCACAGGTTATGATGCAAAACAATCCCCAATCCTTTTTACATAAATAAGTAATTTTCTTTTCATAATGTTATTTTTTTAAGTTTGCAATAAATAAAATGTTTGAACATATGATTTTTTAGTTTTTCTCTCGGGAAACAGTCATGTCGAATACCACTCAATTAAAAATTTTGTAAGGTAAAATTTTTCTCTTCTATTCAAGTTTGCTGCTTTTAGGTAATTTTGCTCATGACATTTAATCCAAAATCACTCGCCTGACGGCTCGTGGTTTTGTTAAAGATTTCATCCGCAAAATTGCCAAGCAATAAACTTTCATGACAATCGAAAAATTTTGACGACAAAATTTCCACTCTCGTGGTATTATATATGAAAATTAATAATTATTATTGCCTTCAAAGTTCGCAAGAAAATAACATAACTTCACTCATTAAACCAGTCATTATTGACATTCGAAATCGAAAATTTAACTATAATTTCAAAAGTTTTCAAACTTCGGTCAAGTGAATGGTTACGACAATAAATCTCATTTTGCAACCTTGTCCGAAGTCCGGAACATTGTTAAAATTGCAATTAAATTAATTTTTTCTGTTATGATCGTGAAAAAAAATTCCAAAAGTTCTGCAAACTTGGGGAAGTTTTCGATATAATATTTCATATGACGTATTAAATTTGCAACCAATCTAAGTGTACGGAACATTTTTTGTTATTAAAAATTAATGTTTTATTTTATTAAACTGAAGGAAAACGTTCCAAAAGTTCTGCAAATTTGACAGATCTATCGGAAAAATGTACCGAACGATTGTATAAATTTGCAACCTTTGTAATTATTCCGAGACCACCTTACTCGAAAAAATGACGACGAATTTAAAAAAATTGTAAATAAACATGTTCCGGTCAACGTAAAAAGTTGCAAATTTGTACAGTCGTTCGATATATTTTTCCGATAGATCTGTCAAATTTGCAGAACTTTTGGAACGTTTTCCTTTAGTTTAATAAGGAAAAACATTAATTTTTAATAACAAAAAATGTTCCGTACACTTAAATTGGTTGCAAGTTTGACACGTGATGTAAAATAATATATTTAACACCACTCCAACTTTGCAGAACTTTTGGAATTTTGGTCTCAAGAACTGAGCAAATTATCATTTATTGCATTTTTAACAATGTTCCGGACTTCGGAACAGGTTGCAAAATTTCATAGTTTGTATTTATACCATTCCCGACCTAAAAACGACGTAAAAATTTGAAAACTTTTGGAATTATAATCAATTGATTGTCTTGACTGACTGAACTACATGGTCTACGTCGCAAATATATTATTTGATACATTTTTTAAAATGTTTTTCCATCAAATTCCGATCAACACAATGTCCACTGTTAAAATATTGTTGAATTATCACCGATGTGTTTGAAAGCCGACTCTGTCAACACTTGAATCTCAGATTAAATCACCGGCAATATCTAGAAGTAATTACGTTAAATTAAAATGTCCATTCCATCTATCAACGCGTTCGAATGTTTCCGCCATATTGTAATTTTATTGTGTAGCATGCCGTGTACAGGAATTGACATCTAGACTGATCAATTACCGATGTGTGATTGTTTATCCTTTACGGAGCGAATGACGGTCGGCAAATTTTTTAAATTTCTATTACTGTTTATTTAAATAGTTTAAACGTACAAAGCGCGACAATACTTGTAGGTATTGAATTCTGGTTATGAAATTTTAGTTTATTTTCAACTGTAATAACCATAACCAAATGGGCTCGTTTACTAAAATTTTTAAATAATTTTTAACTGTCGTAAAACAAAGTACTAAGGATAAAAATATGATTCTGAAAATTTCATGTTAATAGAATATGTCGTTCTCCTAATACAACCAATTAAACAAGCATACCGTAGCGGAGCGAAGACTATGACTGTGACGTCACCGCATATGAAAGTTAATGTGCACGCTTCTGACTGTAACGTGCCTCGCGTAAAATTTATTTATTTTGAATTACCTATAAAATTTTGTGTGAATAAAATAAAATGTGTAGACCTAATTTTAAAAAAGCAGACTCATTAAATCTTCCAGGAGTGGACTTGCTAATGATTATGAAGTTTTTTAATAAAAAACACGAGTTTATCAAATTATAATTTTATACTATGTGACACATCGTTTTTGGCTGTTCTCCGGCCAGAATGATTAAAGATATGTAAATATTTTAATAAATACATCCTCTCCCATATGATATACAGGGTGATACCAGTTGTTTTATTTTATTCCTGGTCTGGTGGACAAAGTTACGGAGATAACGCTACAGGTTACTCAGTAAAAAGTTGCAAATTTTTTCAACTGCAGACTGCCCAATTAAAGGAGCTTCTCCAAATGCTATTTATGATGAATATGTAGTGGAAATTAAATCACCAATGTTGAAAAGAACAAGAAAAACTTATTTTGATGAAGCAGGTAATATTGGTTCCAAATGTTTACATCAGATTCAAATGCACATGCACCTCACTGGTAAAAAAGCGATATTTGTTAGAGCTGATCCGGACTTTAAATCAAATAAAATATTTTTTTTAAAACATATAATATACGCCAGTTTTGTTGATGATTTACTGAAAAAGATTACCTGTTTTTTGCAAAAAAGCTGTATTTAATAAAATTTAATTTGTGAACTGACCCATTATTTTATTAAATAAACATTAATAACACCACAAGCTATAAAAACAGTATTATCAACTTTTTTAAATAAATTTAGATTAATACAAGCGTTTGGTTTTCAATAACCCTCTCAATATGGATTCACAACGTATTTTATAAGGTAATTTATAACGATTCTGATTGAAGAAAAATTAAATCCTAAAAATACACAAACAAAGTATGTTGACTTTGAGTCTTTTTATGCTTTTCTGCCATTCCAGTTTTTTGCATCCTTATTAATAGGAATAAATGTATGGTTAGATGTTTTAATCGTAGTACTTTTACATTCTGGAACCGCACAATATTTATAGCTTTTTTTACTCTGGTTCTGGTCCATTATGTCGAATAGTTTAAATTATTTCTAAATCTTCTTATTTCACAAACATAACACTGTTTAGAGTTTGTTAAAACATATAATAAAAAATAATAAGCATATAAGCAAGCAAAGTACTGTTACTAGCTAAGTAGTCATCTATCCCAAAACCGATCGGCGTGTTATCCGCTTTCTGAATGAGAGATTTCATATGCGATGACGTCACGCCTGAAATTCGGAGAGGAGCTGTTTAATGTTTATAATTTTTTTAGGCGACTTAGGAGTCTCGCTGCTGAGGTCTAATTTTTTGCACAGAGCCTCAAAATGATGTGCTCTTCCTAATGGTAGAATAAAAAAATGGAAATGAGCCCATTATCTAAAAAGATGAACACAAAATTACGGATTTCATATTTCTTGACGAAAAATTATAATAAAATGGGAAAAAATTGATGATCCGCAAAGTTTATGAATATCTCTTAAAATCTACATAATATGTTGGAATTTTCATTTTAATAATAATCGCGGTGAAAATACGGAATTGTGATGAATTGACGAGTGCCCTTGTCATATATATAAATCATGTCCAATTAGAGTACAACCGCTGGAAATGAAATGAATATTTGTAGTATCTAATTTCATTATGTGCCAGATAATTTAATTTTATAGACCTCCGGGAATCCCTCTAATGAAGTTTTAGGTAAAAAGTTAGGTATTTTCTTCGTTTATGGGAACAATGCTGAGAAGATTTAATTTTATTGTCTCATATAATTGATAATTTTTCTTCTACGTACTTTTGTGTTGGGAAAAATCTTATTTTCCACTGTCTAGACGTTTCCTGTTTCATCCCATCCACAATATCTGACACCTCTTGATTTGTATGAACCCTTCTACCCTGAATTTTAAGAGGATTCTTATTTTTGTAGTGTTTATCTGGTACTGGTCCTACCACTTTGTCCCATGTATTTCTTGCTCCCCTTATTTTTGCTTTCCAAAACTCTTGCTGGCATGTTTTGGTTCATTCGCAGCAAATATCCTCTTCAAATCAGTATTTATAATGTCCAGTGAGGATTGTACTTTTCATTTCCACAATTCCTCGATTACTGTTTTTCACTCTGCTTCATCAATTGTTTTGTTACTATCTTCCTCCACTCCGCTATTGCTTTCTTCCAATACTGGCACAATAATTTAATTTTATAGACCTCCAGGAATCTCTCTAATGAAGTTTTAGGTAAAAAGTTAGGTATTTCCTTCGTTTATGGGAACAATGCTGAGAAGATTTAATTTTATTGTCTTATATAATTGATAATTTTTCTTCTACGTACTTTTGTGTTGGGAAAAATCTTATTTTCCACTGTCTAGAAGTTTCCTGTTTCATCCCATCCACAATATCTGACACCTCTTGATTTGTATGAACCCTTCTACCCTGAATTTTAATCAATTCAGCTTTTTTATAATGTCCAGTGAGGATTGTACTTTTCATTTCCACAATTCCTCGATTACTGTTTTTCACTCTGCTTCATCAATTGTTTTGTTACTATCTTCCTCCACTCCGCTATTGTTCTCTTCCAATACTGGCACAATTTCCATGTGTTTTGTTAATATACTTTTTTAATTAATCCAAATATCTCTTGACACATACTATAGCACCAGTTTTTCACATTTGCGTGTCTATAAATAAAGCATTCCTTCGAATGTATCTTTCTTAAAGACCAATAAGCATTAAGTGCCAATCAAGTGGTTATATCTCTATTAATATTCCTCTTATCCAACACGTATATTTCTTTTTTTCTTTTAAGAAATAATCACATCAATTTCTAATCTATTGAACATCGCTCTAATGAATAGTGGATAATTATATATGATATATTTCATCTTATTAATGAGTGTCAAGAATAAGAGGAAGCCGTGTATTTCAAAGCGCAAAGACATGCAAAGTAATGACGGTCATTTGCGATAGGTCTGAAATTGCTAATTGCGATAGGTGCATATTTTTATTCAACGAACTGGTTTGCTTATAAAAGAATTGAGTGAATATCAAAAACACTTGTTTTCTCTGTGTTGTATTTAGTTATATGTATATTGGGGTGACATTCGCTGAGACCTATACATTCCAGTAAATAAAGGAAAAAAGTTAAGATTAATTACGCCCTATTTTCATCTTCCGGTTGGAAGTTGCATTTGGTACCTCATTAAACATGAGACAAAGTTCTGCATGAAAACGCGTGCGAGGGCGGAGCAAATGGCCCCAAAAGACCAGAAAAATAGGTTTTCAGTCAATATCTCCTAAAATATGGCAGTTAGAGATTTTTGTGTAAATAAAAATTAAAGTTCAGATAATTTTCTACAAAAATGGTCCTCATGATTTTTCTCGAAAATTTGACCGGTTTCGAGAAAAACGTACCAAGCGCACCTCGAATAATGAGCTTCTGTGCTGTATGCCGGAGAGCACAGTCCGTGTATAATGCATATTTTCTCATGATTCAAAATTCATGTTAAAGAGGAATTCTACTGCTATGATACCCTGTGAATTGAGTCACGCTTGACACTTTTGGACATGTCGGAACACGGGTCAAACTTTCTGCTCTCGGGCAATTTTGACCTCGCCAGGAATTTGTTCCTATTTTCTTGTATTGCACTAATTTACTCAAAATTTTCTTGATTATGGGTCCTCATAAGGTCCTTTGTCATCCCTGAAATTTGTATACCCTAATTTTTTTTAATTTTCATTTAATCGTTGCTTGTTGAATCCCAAATTTTTGCTGTTTTTGGATCGCGGGAAAATTTTGTGAACAACCATCATAAAATTAGAAAACGTGGGCTCAAGGAAAAAACGCACTTTTTTTTGGTGGTTTTTCTCTCCCTGATCTTCATTTCTAACATTTTAACACCTTAACTAGTGTAATGGGGGAATTCCCACCTCTCCATCGATGTATATAAGTCATACCTTTGATACTCCGGGGAAAAACCAGTATATCTAAATGCATACGCTATAATTTATTACTTTCGTTCCCCCGTCTTTCGCCGCGCGTGTGCTCTACGTGGCGCTCGTGTCGTCTGCTCATCTATTTGTGGTTCGTGTGAGTCACGCCAGTGTTCGAATTATAAAGACAGCGATAATATGTTATCCCCAGAGGTAGAATTAGAGGAAACTGTAGATTCAGAAGAAGTTGTTGACGGGGTAGAGCTAGAGGGAGCTCTAGACCCAGAAGAAATTCATGACCAAGAATCAGATGATGACTGGTGAGAACGTTTATAACTTGTTGTTCCAAAAACCTCAATCAGTCTGGTTGCAAAAAAATTTGCAAAAATTTGCGGAGAATCTGCAAGAAATTGTTGCTGAGTATTATGGGTAAATATTCTTCACTCTTGAGGCATTTTCAGTTTTCCCTACCAAAAGCCTAATGAACTTCAGTTTTTTGCCACATGTGCAAAGCTGATTGTTGCTAGATTCAGGTCCATTGGTGAGGTCCATCTCGCTAGAATTAATCTTATAGCCCGTTTTCCTAATAAGTATATCTTGAGGCCTCATCTGAGAGGAAAACAAGACCCTCGGAAACATAAATATCCATCAAAAGTGTCTGGCTACAGGGTTTCTCATTTATGGCACCGAGGATTTTCCCAATCTGTAAAATGTGGTGGCGCCATCTACAATTGGTTTCCACAATCCAAAACATTGGAAATAATGGATCACCAACACCCCCAGCTCAAATTTTGTACAAACCTTGCATATTTCACAAGTCTCAAAATTTCCGGTAGGTATTTCAACCAGATTTTTTTGCAGAAAATATTAATGTTGCGAAAAAAATCATGAGAACCATTTTTGTAGAAAATGACCTGAACTTCAATTTTTATCTGAACCGAAAATCTCTAACTGCCATATTTTAGGAGATATTGACTGAAAACCTATTTTCCTGGTCTTTTGGGGCCATTTTCTCCCCCCTCGCACGCGTTTTCATGCAGAACTTTGTCTCATGTTTAATGATGTACCAAATGCAACTTCCAACCGGAAGATGAAAACAGGGCGTCGTTAATGTTAACTTTGCCTTTTTTTCCTCCTTCATTTACTGGACTAATAAGATATATTGTGTTGCCTTACTTTTGTCTCCAGGGTGTTATGTTTTGTGCTGTATTCTTCTTGTTTCGCTATTTTCAGCTTTTCGAGGTGCTTATTCATGGAACTACTCTAGAAAAGTGACTATACCATTTATTCGTCAGTGACATCGTTAATGAATAACAGAAAACAATGGAAGAAGAGAATTAAAAATAAAGCTTTGGGTGGTACTCAACAGCCCGCTTGAAATGATTCTTTGAACTGTTTCTCATGTTATCTACTTCAATGCCAGGAGCTTCGTGTTTTCTACCAGTCATAGACATAGTTGTTGGATTACTGATAGCTTTAAGCAAAGCCTGGCTGTCAGTGAATAGTTTATAAGATAAAATTCAAGTCGAATTTTCAAGCAATAAGTATATTCCTTCTATCGAAAAATTAACAATATTATCTGATTTTTCTACCCAAAATTGGGCGGAGTAGAATTCAATGAGACCTGTGGCGGAAGAAATTGTAACTATCGCAACAAGTAAAAAATTCGTTTTGCATTGTTTTTGTATTATGGGCAAGTCATTGAAATGTTACATTTTTTAGGCCTTACCTTGCGTTTTTTAGGGGGGGTCAGTGTTAAGCTAAAACCAAGTTTGTGGGGTCGCCACCCTTGTCCCACGGCCACCATCTTGAAAATAGGGGTTGAAATGGTTTTTACGATATATCTCCTCAAAAAACGATCTACTAAAATGGTCGAATATAATTTTTTCGTAAAATGATAAAAAAAAGTTACATCGAAAAATATAAATTTTTTTCTCGAATTTCTGAAGATTTTCGCTTATAACTTTTTTATTTATAGTTCTAGGACAAAAAGTTACAGGACAAAAGTTGTAGAGAATTTAATTTGCAACAAAAAATGTTCACAAATTTTTTTTATCAAATGAATAGTTTAAGAGATGTATCGTAAAAATCATTTCAACTCCTATTTTCAAGATGGTGGCCGTGGGACAAGGGTGGTGACACCACAAACTTGGTTTTAGCTTAACACTGACCCACCCTACACATCAAAAAAATAAAATTGCGTCCTCTAAAAAACGCAACCCCAAATGTAACTTTTCAATGGACTAGTAATGACCGTAAATTCGTACTTTATTTGTTTAAAACTGTGTTTTTCTATCATTTCTGAGGTAATATTCTTATATAATCAGAGATATTATGGAAGGGGTTATGTTATTCTATTTTTTGTTCTCATTGCAGATCAAAGACAAAATAAGTCGGTATTGAAGATTTAAAATATTACTCAATACAAACGTACGTTCCCTGCAACTTTTATAGTTATGACTAAATATGAAAAGTAGAATAAAAACACGAAATCAGACCTAAAACTAAACAGTTTATTGAAAACTTATTGTACTTTTCACAAATATAAACCATACCTATTACTCCAAAAGAAAAAATATTAGGAGTCAAAATTTAATTTAACAACACAAAATACTGAGGCACAAACAAAGGCAAAGCGAAAGTTTTACAAAACACACACTGAAAATAACTAAAACAGCAAAATAAAACCACTTAAATATCAAAGGGCTTATACGGCAGCTGATTTGTTTTACTCGTTGCTAACATGACATTGACCTTTCAGAGCGCCATCTATCGAATTCTACTCCTCCCAAGAAGTAACAATATGATTTTCTAGGGTTGATAAGACAGGACAACGTCTGCTGGGTTCGCTAGTAATAATTTATAACAGTGCTATTCAAAAGTCCCCTCCCCTCCTCGTAACTTTTGAACGGCTACACTTACATTGATAAAATTTGGAGAGTGAAGATAAAGTGTTGTAAACTTCCCTACCAATGGTAACAGATGACGTAATAGTAATAGATGACGTCGCAGTGCCACTCTGGCCAATAATTTTGAATGGGACCTTATGGCAAGTGATATCTCGTTTGAAAGGCATTGACATTGGCTACATAGCCATTTAAATTTTGTTTGGGTTTAAGCTAATTTTGACGGATAAATTAAATAAATACCAAAATTATTGAAATTATTTTTTTAAATTTAATTAATCAAATATTAACAATGGATTCTCACAGCAAGTGTTCGAAATACGCTCCGTCTACTTCCTGACAGTAATACATCCTATTAGTAAACTCTTGTCGTACTCTTTCGAATGTGTCAGCTGAAATTGAATTGCATTCTTCAATAATTCTTTCTTTCAAAACGCCAATGCTATCTGGTGCCGCAGTATAAACCTTGGATTTCAAGTACCCCCGTAGAAAAATATCTAATGGTGTCAGATCTGGTGACCGAGGTGGCCATTATATAGGACCTCGCCGGCCAATCCATCTTCCTCGATATTCTTCATCCAGGTAACGTCTTACTGCACCATAATAATG
>CAJUYI010001182.1:87581-136578 GCA_910591695.1 Galerucella pusilla
GTTCAGTTTCAGTGCACCCTAGTTTTGTCAATGGAAAACGCTATTAGGTTATTTACAATGCAATCACACTTGGCGTCAAAAACATTTGTTTTTCGACAGAATGACAGTGCGGGAAAATTAAGGTTAAAATGTCAATAGTTTATTAGCTAAAAATTCAAGTCGAATTTTCAAGAAATATATTCCTTCTATCGAAAAATTAACAATATTATCTGATTTTTTACCCAAAATTGGGCGGAGTAGAATTCAATGAGACCTCTGGCGGAAGAAATTGTAACTATCACAACAAGTAAAAAATTCGTTTTGCATTGCTATTGTATTATAGGCAAGTCAACGTAATGACCGTAAATTCCTACTTTACCTATTTGTTTAATTTTGTGTCAGTGACAAGTTTAAAACTGTGTTTTTCTATTTAACTCAACTATCATCATTTCTGAGGTCATATTCTTATATAATCAGAGATATTATGAAAGAGGTTATGTTATTCTATTTTTTGTTTTCATTGCAGATCAAAGACAAAATAAGTCGGTATTGAAGATTTAAAATATTACTCAATACAAACGTACCTTCCCTGCAACTTTTGTAGTTATGACTATATGAAAAATAGAATAAAAACACGAAATCAGACCTAAAATTGAACAGTTAATTGAACACTTGTTGTACCTATTACTCCAAAAGAAAAAATATTAGGAGTCAAAATTTAGTTTAACAACACAAAATACTAAAGCACAATCAAAGGCGAAGCAAAAGTTTTACAAAACACACACTGAAAATAACTAAAGCAGCAAAATGACACCAATTAAATATCAAAGGGCTTATACGGCAGCTGATTTGTTTTACTCGTTGCTAAGATAAATTGACCTTTCAGAGCGCCATCTATAGAATTCTACTTTTCCCAAGAAGTAACAATATGATTTTCTAGTTAAAATGAAAACGGTTGATGAGACAGGACAACGTCTGCTGGGTTCGCTAGTAATAATTTATAACGGTGCTATTCAAAAGTCCCCTCCCCTCCTCGTATCTTTTGAACGGCTACACTTACATTAATAAAATTTGAAGGGTGAAGATAAAGTGTTGTAAACTTCCCTACCAATGGTAACAGATGACGTAATAGTAATAGATGACGTCACAGTGCCACTCTAGCCAATAATTTTGAATGGAACCTTATGGCAAGTGATATCTCGTTTGAAAGGCATTGACATTGGATACATAGCCATATTAATTTTGTTTGGGTTTAAGCTAATTTTGACGGATAAATTAAATAAATACCAAAATTATTGGAATTAGTTTTTAAATTTAATTAATCAAATATTAACAATGGATTCTTACAGCAAGTGTTCGAAATATGCTCCGTTTACTTCCTGACAGTAATACATCCTATTAGTAAACTCTTGTCGTATTCGTTCGAATGTGAAATTGCATTGCATTCTTCAATAATTCTTTCTTTCAAAACGCCAATGATATTGGGTGCCCTAGTATAAACCTTGGATTTCAAGTACCCCCATAGAAAAAATCTCATGGTGTCAGATCTGGTGACCGAGGTGGCCATTCTATAGGACCTCACCGGCCGATCCATCTACCTCGATTTTCTTCATCCAGGTAACGTCTTACTGCACCATAATAATGTGCAGGAGCACCATCTTGTTGGAATGTTATTCCCAGATGGCCAAATTCATCTGGATTATTTTCCAGAATTTCAAGAATTAACGGCTCAATTGCATTTTGTAACATATCCAGATACACTTCAAAATTTGAATTTAGGAAGACAGGACCAACTATGTGGTTTCCCAAAATACCTGCCCAAACATTGACTTTTTCTGGAAATTGGGTATGCAGTTCACGAAAGATGGGAGGATTTGTGTCACTCCAATACCTTACATTTTGTGTATTCACATTTCCATTGAGGCAAAAAGTACTTTCGTCACTAAAACAAATTGTTTTTGTGTAATGTGGGTTTTGACTAATTTTATTTGTCATACATTCACAGAATTCGAGTCTTCTGTCGGGGTCGTCATCCGAAAGGTGGTGCACCATTTTTAACATGTATAAATGAAATTTATTTTTAGCCAACACTCTCTGTACTGTACTTTTACTTAACTCACAGATAGACGCAAATTTAGTTGAAGAGGAAGTAGGGTTTACTACCATTTCCGCAACTATATCAATTTTTTTATCATCACTAAATATTGGTCGACCAGATCGTTTGGCATCTTGAACACTACCTGTTGCTTCAAACTTGTGAAGAAGCTCCCTCAAATAAGTTTTCGAGATAGGGCGATCTGGGTATCTCTCATTAAATAAACGTTCCGGTCATGGAGATTCTTTCTAGATTCACCAATTATTAAGATAGCTGCTACTTTGTCGGCTTGAGTACGTACCGTTTTGCCTATGTAAACTCTTAAACGTCTCGTTAAACAATAATAAAATTAAATATTTGAGCTATTTAGAAAAACTTTGCAAAGCAACAAATACTATTAAATTAAAAACGTCAATTTTTTTGACAACTAACCAGAGGCGGACTGAAAAATCTTCAATAATTAAATGTGAAATAATAATTTTGGTATTTATTTAATTCATCCGTCAAAAATAGTTTAAACCCAAGCAAAATTAATATGACTATGTAGCCAATGTCAATGCCTTTCAAACGAGATATCACTTGCACTAAGGTCTTATTTCAAATTATTGGCCAGAGTGGCACTGTGACGTCATCTATTACTATTACGTCACCTGTTACCATTCGTAGGGAAGTTTACAACACTTTATTTTCACCCTCCAAATTTTATTAATATATGTGTAGCCGCTCAAAAGATACGAGGGGGGGGGGGACTTTTCAATAGCACTGTATAATTCAGTATATGAAAATTGTAGGTGTTTTCGATTATTCACTTTTGGCTGCTGGTAGTAGCTCGTAGTGACTGAATTTCGCTTATTACCGGGCGTGACGCCTAGTCTTACTTGCCCCTTGAGCACATACCGAAAAGTATAAGCTTCAAGTCACGGACATCAAATATTTGACGTTTGGCCGGTTTGACATTTATTTATAAAGGTTAAGATTGTGCCGATTACGATTTAATACGATTTAAAAACCTCACTAAAAATATCTAAATATGCAAAATTTTATTATCAAAAACATTGAGATTGAAAACTGTTCTTCTAACAACACAGGAAATTCATTGGCATTGGCACATGTCAGATGGTTTTAAGGATCCTAATAAATCCTGTTCGTTTTGCTTCGAAGTCGTGGCGATTCGCACAAGTGCTTGAAGCCCAAATAGACGGAAGCAACATATATTAATTGAAGAAATGTAATTGTCAAATATCGATACTGTCACTTCAAAATGTTGTTAGATAACTAGCTAGGTAACAATGACAAAATTGATGTACCATTCATTATTGTTGGTACTGAATAAATTAATATTATTTCTCTATAAAATTTTTTTACGGTGAAACAGCGCCGCGGGACATGCATTTTTTTCAATTCTATGCGATGAGATTTTATATAAATTGTTTTACATCGTGGAAAAGAATTATATACACATTAAGCTGCACCGCTGAATAATCCTTTATTCATTTAAACTGACGGTCGTCTTTATGTTTATTGTTAAATTTGGTGATAATGGCGATTTAAATAAATAGAAGTAATAACAGTTAAGTTGAAAAAAAAATCCCATCCGTCGTTAAAACGGTAAATCGAAGACAAAAAATGATTATGGGCAACATCTTTTCGTTTTAAAGTATATATAATTATCGACATCGCATTTATACTATCAAAAGAGTTGGTGGATAATATAAATTTATTTCACAATGAAAACAACTATTTTAATCATGAAAATACCAAGAGAGATGTTATCAGTTCGGTGTTAGAATGGATTAGATTAGATTTGATAAGGTGGCTAATTGGCCTCTTCCATTCCGACTTTTTCAGATTCATTTTGATCCTTTGAATCCCGAATTTACTCCCCAGCCTCACTTAATTATTTTATATAACCAATCCCGCCTCGCAGTTAGTGAGGCTCGCGTCATTTCCATTTTGCAGTTGGTACATTTTTGCATTTATAAACCTCACAACCATGGAGACTAGACATAAGGAGCACAAACTCTATAATGAAAAGTGTCCTCGAAATGCATTAAATTGTGATGGCGCTCGTGTAGCAAATTGGTCTGAAATGTTTAGTTGGAATGTCATGGTTAATTATTTAAGGTTATGTAAATGGAGATGGTTTGTTTATTTCAACTAGGTTACATTTTATGCATAGTTTTAGCAAATTTCAAGGAAAAAATAAGTATCTCGCGTAGCTGGTGCTATGTTTGGTTGAAGGTAAGTTTCTTCAATATATTTATATATTATTATAATGATTGTGTTGCAAAATAATGATGAAAACAATAAAAAATATTCCACATATTTCTACACATTAAAAAACATGTTTGCCTCACATTAATAGACTACTGGAATTTTCAAAAACATTACCAAAAAAGACAATTGAATATATTCACTTTTACATCAATAAATATTTAGTGTAATTGATAAATTCCCTTCAATATGTACATACATGAAAGAAATTCCAATCCTTTTAGTTTTATTACATATAGCCAAACCGTCGGTAGCAGCAAAATTTAAAAAATATATATGTTACGGTTAAAGTATTTACTTGGCTAGTATATAAACTAGTTGGATAGTATACAAACAATCCAACTGCCTGGTTATTTTGATGGAAAATCATATTTTCACTAAAATAGCTACAAGTAATGGCTGGTTTGTATACTATCCAGCTAGTTTATAAACTATACAAAATTTATCGCTAAAACTCAAACCACAAGGAAATTAAACAAATTAGCTAGCATTTTTGGCTAGTTTGTAAACTATCCACATTAGTTGGATAAAGTGCGAACCTGATATTGGTAGTAATACATAATAACCACAACGAGTTGGTTATTATGTATTACTCCACAAACTAATTAATTCTCTTGGGTTAATTTAGTTTAGGATAGTAAAATCCTAAGTCAAAAATGGTTTCTTTATTGGTACAATGTAAGAATGTTACAGGTACCTATTATTACTTTAGGAAAAGTAGAAGAAATATAACTCAAAAAATACCAGGTGACAAAATATTAACAATAAAACATGTCAGAACATTAAAACCACCAAACAAAGAACAGTATTGTAGGAGATTATGGGACATTATTTTACACTTTTTATTCGCACAATTCTTCTTGCAGTGACATCGCACATATCCTTGGGTTGAACCCGAAACTGAAAATTTTCCTGCAGCGCTTCGTAATGTTATTTCGGTGTCCGTCTTGACATTTTCCAACTTTAAAAATTGTTGCTTACATATTTCACATTCATTGCGGGAATAGAGGTGTTTAAGGACACCGTGAACAGTTCCAATTCGGTAAAATTCATATTCTACACTTATTATGACGCCCAATATATTTCTATGACCTGACCGACTTCGATCTACATCTGGAATGGGTGCTCTCTCGGACATGCCGACAGTTCCTGGTTTAAATTTCTTGCGAGAATTTTGTAAGTAGAGACACAACTGTACACCGTCACAACACACAACACTTGACGAAACATAACCCCACTAAATTACCCAAAGAGAATTGGTTGGTTTACATACTAACCAACTCGTTGGTTATTATGTATGACCACCAATATCAGGTTCACACTTTATCCAACTAATGTGGAGAGCTTACAAACTAGCCAAAAATGCTAGCTAATTTGTGTGATTTCCTTGTGGTTTGAGTTTTAGCGATAAATTTTGTATAGTTTATAAACTAGCTGGATAGTATACAAACCAGCCATTACTCGTAGCTATTTTAGTTAAAATATGATTTTTCATCAAAATAACCAGGCAGTTGGATAGTTTGTATACTATCCAACTAGTTTATATACTAGCCAAGTAAATACTTTAACCGTAACATATACATAAAACTTTCTAGGGTTTGTGTAGTTGCTCTGTTTTTCTGATAATTTTGATAAATTACATTATTATAAACTTCCTGATCTTCTAATAATTCCTGTTGCTAAATGTAGATCTGTTGTACTTGATGATGTTCGTTTGAAAGGTACTGCAGCATGAGTTTGTCATTTGCTGTTCATTAGTGATACCTACTTGCTGTTATGGAAATAAATAGTGGGAAATATCTTGAGCTCCCTCGAATTTGAACCTATTCTTTATATTATTATACGATCCTCTTACTCTTTAAGAGAAGTGTGGCAAAGCTTGTTGCTTGGGAACAGACCGACGCCGTAGACGGAGGTCTGTTGCCTACCAGCAACAAACTTGAGAAAGTTGTTATAAAATTTTTGAGCATTTATCAATGTCCGAGGGTTATTGGGATAAAAAAATTTTTACCAATTATAGAATTACAACCAAATTGTGACATTTCCAAATATTAAATATTTGAATCTTCAAAATCGAAATAAATCAATAGGTATGTGTCCATAGCAACGTGAAAACAGCCCATGGTATGTTATCAGTGTAATGTTGACATGATTGGGTGAAATTCTTCATATGATAAAAAATACGGAAATTTTATTGGTTATTGGAGCTGTCAAAAAATTTGATCAAATTACCGATAATTTTTTATAATAGCATGTTGTCTAATAACTACATGAGTTTATTCTTATATTTTGGCGAAAGAGATCGACTCCGAAGGAGGAGGGCTCTTTCAACAAAATACGAGGCTTGTTCAATTGAAACCAATCTTTGGTCCAGGAAAAATTTATTGACAAGTACAGTTACAAATAACTACCACTACAATTGAGGCACATATCCCACTGTTTTACCAACTTATAGAATTCTTGTGGCTGCTGCTTGGAGAATTCTTTCACAGCGTTTTGTACTTCTGCGTCCGACTGAAAACGGTTACCTTTTAACGCCTTTTTTAGTGGCCCAAAGATGTGAAAATCGCAAGGCGATAAATCGGGACTATGGGGTGGATGCTCTAATATCCTCAATTTCTTTCGTTGCACTACGTTGGCAACATGAGGCCGATCATTAACAAACGCCATTTCAAAGTCACAATCATGGAGACTATATAAGGAGACCGAACTCCATGTATTTCAATTTTTGCACAAGGTAGAGGGCGCCAACTAAGAATAAGAACCTTCACAGCCAATCATAAAACTTTAGTTCATCAAGTTTTATTGGTTGCAGGCTCCTTTGACAGTTCGCGGTTCACGTGTAAGGAAAGTGAGGTTAGAGGTAATAAAACCAAAACATTTTTTGGATAAAAAGTCCTTTTTTTGTCCTCTTTTTAAAAAATAACGAAAATTTTGATCGTTTTTGTGGTAAAATAATCAGCTGAATGTATTATACGAATATCTACTATCATGCTTCTTTGTTATGGAATTTAAGAACAAATTTAAAGGTCCAGCACAGTTACAATGAGTAAAACAGGTATTTGAAAGAGAAATTTGAAGAATAAAGAAGACACCCTACGTGAAAGTAAGTATATTCTAGAACCTAGTTCACCCCAATTATGAAAAATAAATTCAAGTTGAATTAAGAAATAAGTACCTATGTTCACATTTTCAGAATCTGGCTTCCTACATAGTAAAATATTAACTTACAAAAATATGAAAAAACGAAGAAGGAGAAACCAATTAAAATGCTTGGAGGCGGTGAATCATTTCAAATGTACTATATTGAATGGCCTTCGAATAATTTAGAATTGGAGCATCATATTTTGCAACTAGAAAAAATAGTTTGAAAACATAGAAGGTAGATGTATTGATAAATGTCACTAGCCATAAGCTCTAAACACAAATTTGGTCCTATTATTGAGAAATAATAAAACAATTACATAATTGATAATATCTAATATTTTAGGTTTTTTTTCATGAACTTAACGAAAATATGAATGTTTCCAAACTGGTCAAGCCTTTAGAAGAAGAAATTATGAAAATGTTAAATACCTATACAGATTTTCATGAGAAGTAGGTACCTACCTAATCAACTACACACCATATGTAACTTCTTTCACCTAAAAATAAAGTGTACAATCTGTGTTTTGCCTCTTACTTGAAATCTACCTATTTTATGGCCTGTTATACTTATCTCACCTACTATGAGCTGGTAATAAGTTTACTGTTAAAGTTAAAATAAGGTAATTAGGAAACTTGATAGAATTACCTTGATTTATAGGATTACAAATGAACACATACCTAGATAATATATTATCTTAATACCAGATTGATTTTAGAGAAAATGCTCAACTATACATTCACTATTGAACCTGACATCAAATTACAAACCTCTAGTCTAGATTATGAAGAAAACAGTGTTGCTATTTTTCTAGGCATTACTGAAGCATTTTAAGGTGTTTGGAACTGTGGTATGTCCTACAAACTATATGAAGTGATGTGTCATAAATATTTAAGACTACTTTAGTGATAGAGCATCACAAGTAAAAGTGCCAAACCTTTATATGTTAACAAGGACTTCTGTAGCGCTCCTTGCTGTCCTATAATTTACTCTACAATCTATATGTGCTGGTACAACTACCATTTTGCAATAGTGGTTTAACATGTGGAAGTTGATGCCTGCACAGGTTTTCAATATAAGATATATTTAAATAATTTCCATCACTCAAGAAAATAATTGATTCAAGTAGGAACTTTATTTTAACAATACAAAAGTTTGATTCCTAAAAGCAAACACAGTGGAAAGTCACCAATTATTGTGAAATACATGAGTACACAAAATATATATCTGTTGCTATTCATTAACTCAGCTGCACAAAACGTTCACTACACTATTTTCATGATATTGATGCTTTTCCATAATTGCCCAGACTTGAATTACTTGGCTGTAGATTGGTAAGAAATAAGTATCATCGATTAGTTTCAATGCCTTATGGTTTCATTAATCCCTATTGGTAATGTGCACCAATAATTGCAAACATAATTTTGTTCTATTTCTTGAATATACCTATTTGTTTGAATTCATGTTCTCACCCCATTTATATTTTCATTTCCTATTTTTATCTGAATATCAATTGAATTCATAATTTTCTGTATTAAAGGCATACTAGTATTTCCATCAGATTAGTTTCATAACTCAGTTCTTATCAACCTCTAGTTTTTCTGACCAAAAGATGGATTTCAATTGAACAAGCTGTGTATGAAAATAACCGAATGCAGTTTTTACTGACAACATGCTTGAATGAAAAATTATCAGGTTTATTTTGATGCACGAGTGTAATTCGATAGAATATTTCTCGAGTGGAAGAAATAAAAGTATTGTATTTTTGGGTTTACTTTCGGTCACTTTTTCTTGAATAAAACTTGAAAAATCTTGTGCCAATGGCGACATTTCAACGAATTATATAATTTGGTATATGTCACAATGACAAATGCGCAATTTTAACACTCGTTACTATAGTTTCGGAGCTACGGGGAAATTTTCGATAGCTGGCGGGATCTTATCAGCTACAAATAAAAAATTATCGCGATAAGATCCCGCTTCATATGGGATTTTTAATACAGGAGGGTAATATTCGATATAATTTGCTACTAGCTAATTATCAAAGGTAAAACCACGAGTGCTTCAAATTTTATCGATAATTTTTTCTTTTCCAAGAAATCTTGTTTATTTGGCAAAAATATGAAAACAAACCAATTAATAAAATCACGAGTCCGTTAGGACGAGGGATTTTATCTAAATTTGGTTTGTTTTAATGTTTTTGCCTCAGGTAAACAAGTTTAAGTGATGAAAATAAAAAATTATGTGATAAAATTTGAAGAGAGAGTTGTATTTGGGAAGATTTTTTTTTTCATCGATTGTAGAGTGCAATTTTGTATTAAATGTTCAATATTCTCTTGGGTGATGGCACTGAATCGGTTTGTGTTCAATTTTCAATAAACTTCGAAGCACTTTTAGTTGTCAATAAAGACAATAATGACTATGGAGATCCATAGTAAGTTATGAAATCAAACAATTTTATTTTGTTAAATCTACATTGTATTTAAACATAAAGTGACGCGTTTCGCTAACATAGTAGTAAAATTTTGACGTTTCAATGTAAACAAGATATTATCGATGAGGAAGCAGAATTATCAGTATAATACCGAATGATTGGCTAGAATAATGTATTCCTATTGGTTAAAACCACCAAAATGTCAGATTTTCACAAGTGAAAAAAATAATCAGTGTAATTTTGATGCTATTGGTCGATTTGATTTTTTTCTTATTACGTTTGTCTGACAGGATCGTTCAAAATATAATCAACAAGATTTGTAGAGAATTTTATTCTCTACAATTTTGAGTGAATAAAACAAGCGAATTTTAACCTTGAATATCTAAGGACATTCAGAATTGTGAAAATAAAGCTTTATCTGAAAATTCATTTTTTATGTTCGATTCCAAGATGAAACCCTAAGGTGACTGGACTAAAAGAAAGAGAAATAAACCACATGACCATGAGCTTGTGATACCTACTTCACAATAATAACAGTTAATAACCTCCTTCAACTGTCTAAACATCGAGGCAATAAACACAATAGTCGACAGTACATTTTATATATTTTTTTCTTCCATAATCTCTAAACGATGTAAAAGTCTAACTGTTATTTCGTAATATATCATACATCAGTGTTGAATGGTTATTTATACAAAATTTTTTAAAGCAACATTTTAATGATTTTATTGATAAATTGTTGATTAGATGAAGTAACAAAGCGTTAAAATAGTTGATTGGTGGTTTTCTAATTATTAAATACGATATGATGTTATTTGGTTATACAGTGTGGATTAGCTGAATGGAATAAATTCTATTAATAATAAATCAGGGTCTGTTGGGAAAAACGCTTGGACCTTCTTATTTTAACTGCAGCACCCTGAATATTATTTATTTTTTGGATTTTTCAGACAAATTTAGACATAATTTATGTACAATGTCCTAATACCTATCTTTAACTGTTTCGGAAATATTAAGTTTTTTCACATTTTTCAGAAAAATTAACATTAAAAAAAGAAAATTATTTCATTTCACAAATTCGCTACATTACATTCAATACTTATTTCCCATTTAGCTCTTGATATTGATAAAGTAAGAAACACCATTCCTGCACTCCTTTTCACTGATATGATAAGTATAAGAAAATGCGGAACTCAAAGCCTCAGCAACTTGTTGTCTACCTGCATGACAATAATAATCAGTATCAGTGCAATTGTCTTTTGAATTTCGTTAACTGTATGTGATAATAACTATCAGAAAAATATTTTATTCACAACCATATATGCAATGCTGTCATTACTAACGTCATTGAAGGTTGAAAAGTGTCATATTACACACCTCTACTTGCCGCCCTCACTGCTGCCCTCATCACTTCCCATCCTCTAAAATAATGTGATCGTTAATATTTTTATATTTAAAAATATAACATATTGATGAATATTATACCTATAATACCCATTTCTGGAGGGGACAATCCATCAATTCTTCATTTTTCTGAATTTATTATTCGCGAACTTAATATCCATCCGACTTTATCTGAATTTATTTATATTGGTGACAATTTATTGTCAAATGTGATATTTTTGGTGTGTTCAGAACGAAACAAAGATTTATTAATTTTAATCGGGATATGATGGTTGTGAATTTTAATGAAATAGTATGCAAACCTCGGTAGGAAGTTTCATTCCCGTCTCGAGATAATAGCTAACCCCTTGACACTACCCAACTAACATTTTAAGTTGTAAAACCGTAAAACTTTCTATCTAGTCAACCTTCAAGTCATTTTTACTAGTCGTTGCTACGTTCTGAATACGTCGTTAACACGTAACCACTACCAAAATGGGGAACACATTTGTGGTAACTACAACGTCGTGAAAACGTTGCAGTGACGGACACAAAGACGTAATAATACCGTTTCAACGACGTCATAATAACCTAATAAGGTAGTAATTTTATTCTGACAACATATTTGCTATCCTCCTCAGCGATACGTGGAAAAAATTTCATCTCTTTATCTTTTATAGTTTTGATCTAAGCTTCCAAACTATGGTGGCTTGCTCTACATAATCATCATAATATAATATTGGTAAATAATACAAATAAAAGTAAAACACGCTCAATTCAGAGGTCCCTAACTTCGAAAACATAAACCGGGCATACTTCACTGATAATATGAATACTTTTAGCTCTTAATTCATCATTCGCCTCCAAAATAATCAGTTTTTCTAAGAAAATGTTAAGCGTAATGCGGTCTAGAAATTAATTTCATATCGATAAAATGTATAAAAGGTTTTTCTTACATTCAGTTTGGTCATAAAAATGATATATCAACAATGTTCTGAGCTCAAAAGTAGGCCGAAGTATAATTTCGACAATAATTTTTAATTACACAAGATTGAAAGTAATAATCATTATGGCATCCAAAAAAATAACGACCCTCAAGTTAAATTCACTTCATGGTTAATTTATTCGGTAATTGTGACTTTGTAGTTCTTTTGAATATGACTCATATATTGAATAGATGAGGCTTTTACTTGATGTAGATCCATAGTAAGTTATGAAATCAAACAATTTTATTTTGTAAAATCTACATTGTAATTTAAACATAAAGTGACGCGTTTCGCTAACACAGTAGCTTTATCAAACGTTGGAGGTATAATGAGAAACTTTCTATTTATACAGTGCCTTAATATTATTATTAAATTAAGGCACTGTATAAATAGAAAGTTTCTCATTATACCTCCAACGTTTGATAAAGCTACTGTGTTAGCGAAACGCGTCACTTTATGTTTAAATTACAATGTAGATTTTACAAAATAAAATTGTTTGATTTCATAAATGACTCATATAGGTGAAAAAACCAAAAAGTAATTTTTGAAGTAACGATTTCCAACAAAATACCAATAATCTGACCAAATAGTCACAAACCTATCAGTAATAAACTGTTGAAACATTTACGTCATAAACACAAGCATTGGCAACTTAACAGTGAATAGGGTTGTAAAGTAAAATTGGAAACGGAATTATAACCTCAGCAATTTTACGTATAAGTGAAAATAACTTAGGCCGGCGACACATTTGCGGTTGCGATTGCGGCTGCAACCGCGCGGTCACAACCGCTGTTCTGTAAAATACATGGTTGTTTATGAAATGGTGCCACACTAGCGGCCAAGCGGCAGCAACCGCCTTTGCAACCGCATCTTGCCGCGGTCGCGCGGCTGTCCGTCCGAAATGCAGCATGTTGTTACTTGCCAGACTGTTCACATTAACCGCACAGCCACAAACCTAGCCAGTCGAGTTTTGAACATGGACATCTTCGATACCGAAAAATTTATTGTTCTGATGCAAAGTAAGACGTGCTTGTGGTATGTTACCGACAAGGCATACAAAGATCTCTCAACCGTAGAAAAAGACAACGAAATTTACCATTCTTCAAGCGCGTTTTGTGTTAAGGATGGACCCAGTACCTCCTTTTTCGCTTCGATTTCTTAATTTGAGCATAAATACCAACCGTTTCTACCAAATCCATGTTGATTATTGATCTGACGGACTCGGTATGACAAGGTGTATGTTTGTATGTGTGAACGTTATAGCGGTTGTGACCGCGCGGTTGCAACCGCAGCCGCAACCGCAAATGTGTCGCCGGGTAATATTTACGTGAAGCTAATGGTGATTATTACCGCCAAAATTATACTTATGAGTAAAAATAATGTATAAGTGATTCTAAGAGGAATTTTTTCGTAAAAATAAATTTAATTGTTACTGTTACGTTATAGGTAATACTCTAAGTAAATCTTTCGTATAGTTGAAATAATACCCTTCTTGGTGTGCGTCATCGATTGTTAATGTCTTTCTAACAAATTACGTAGAAAGAAATGGAAAAAAGGCAGGTCTGTGATTAATCCTTATCAAAATATCACAATAATTAACCGTTTGAATGTATTACAAACGTTAACCCCAATCTTTGACTTACAAAAATTTGATTGGTTGATGTTTAGATTACGCTCAAGATCAACCTATCAATCGAGAGCTTAAAATACTATGAGGGCGTTACTTTCGTATTGGCAATAAGTCTTACGTCTTTTTCTACTGTCACACTGACAGTTCTTGACAGGTCTGTACTTAGTTGTTTACGGTCAAGTATTATTTATGAAAAGTGAATATTAATCTTATTGTTCTATTTATATGAATGATACAAAAATATGCATGAATACACGGAAAAACATCAGTATGTATTTTGAAAGTTCTCAAGTATTTTCCGTTAGAAAAAGAAGCTGGTAATTATTAATTGCATAGCATTTCCGAATTTGGCTAAATACAATACTGATGATCTGATTTATCAAATTTAAGGTTAGCTATATGTCAAAATAGCATATAAAATAAACGACATGCCGAAATCCCGGATATACGTCACAATCGATGACGCACACCAAGAAGGGTATTGTTTTAACTATATTATTGACTTTATAAATTCACTCTATTGTATGTTCTTACGATAAAGGTATTATTTTCGTAAAAAACAATTATTACCAATGATTACCAATGATAGGTTATAGTTCCTAAGACTAGAGTTTAAATTGTTAGTTGCGTAATGAAGCTCTTCTCACCTCGGTGTGTAATATAGGTACTATTTTCTACTTCTGTCACTAAAACAGCTTCTAAAACGGGTTTGACATTCGCAAAACGTCACTTTAAACACTAGTGTTCGGTGCGAAAAGTCACATATCGTTTATCTATTGTTTCTTAATATTACGATATAATTTTGTAGTTCTGTGTCATTTGATTTTTGAATTACTCGTCAGTCATGTCTGTCATCTTGTGAATATAATAATTGAAATAATATAAAACAATTATATATTTTTTCTGCGGGCGTAAAAAAAATATCGTAAGTACCCAGTGTCACTTGTTTCAGAAGGCTCTCGTTCCACTTTGTACCTCCACTCGTACCTCAGGAAACTAGCGTTTTTGACACTAGGTACTCAATATACTATTATAGTTTTGGAGATTCCTGTAGTGGGAATTAAAATCTGGGAAAATTTCCATATCATAATACCATAATTTATAAATAAATAAAGAAATTCCAAATTAATTTATCCTTGAATTGTTTCAACTATCATTTAAATGTTCAAATTATTCAATATTTGCACCATAATCTAGTATTAATTCAATTTAACTTTTTTATTTAATTAAATAACGTTCTACTATTCACATACATAAATCATTATTATTTAACATAAAAAAGTTTTTAAAGCAATATAGTTTCATTCAGATAATTATAAATTAATTCCATTAACTTCAATTTACACACATTTATTTGTTGAATAAAAACATATATAAAAAATATCCAGAGGTTTATTTTTTCAACTCTACATTAAATAGGTATAAATCAATTCACTCTGGGATCCTTATAATCCTGCACTTTCTTTTCGTAAAGTCTGAAATTTCTTCTTGCAATTTAGGAGTGCATTGGTTAAGAATATCAGTGCAAAAGCCCAGCCAGTATTAAACACCATTTAAACACTCTGTAGCGTGCAAGCTGTAGTAGTGTTTATAAAACGTGTGATTAAAGAAGAAACAAAAACTAAACAAAGTAGATAGATATAGTTAAGCGAAATAAGGTTTATCAATCTGTAATTTTCGGTATTTTCAGATTTGTGTAGGTGACAGCGTTAGCATTGAATGTGGATAAAAGAGCAGTAGGCGACATTTTTGATGGAATCCCTTAAAAATATTATGGTTAATTATAATCAATTACCTCCACCGGTTTTTAGGCTGTGCTAATTGCACAATAGCAGTTTATAGCCAAAACAACCAGAAATGGGCATGTTTTTCGCCATGTTTTCGAATTTTACTCGAAAAGTATTAAGTTTATCGTGCATACTCATAGGAACAAAGTCCTAGAGCGTGAAATTTGCTATAAAATCCGTGGTTCAGAATATGAAAATTCCCATCCCTGCAGCCACAGCGGATGAATCAAGTTTGGGATTCAATAACTCGGGATTAAATGGGACGAATTGAACATTCAAAACGCCAAAAGTTGTGTTTTTCCAAGTCCTTTAAGTAGGTTTCCAATTAAAATGAAAAACCGCATAGATATCTTAATTGTTACTAAGGTAAAATTTTAACCACTTTTTTAAACTAACGTCAGTTAAACCAAAAAAATTGTTGATTAAATTATTGCATATGAAAGTTGTAACCTTCTAGTATGTGTAAAAGCATTATTGTAAGTTTAAACAATTTTTTGGGGCATATCAAAAATCATCAAAAATCTCGCCTACTGCTTTCACATCCATGTTTTAATAGATTTTGGGCTAACCCGACTGGACTGTGCATGCATTTGAAAATCATTAGATTTCGGATGAATTCCGTCGAATTAATCAATGAAAAAATGTGAGAAATGATAGCCATCAAGATATAACAACTATAACCAGTACAAGTGGTATTACTAATGAAAATTCTACTGTAGTGGATCTTAAAATTCCTATTATATCTTCAATCATCTAAGATGTAATTTCAAAATGAATCTAGATCGTTTCTTAGAAATATTTTAGTACTCATTATTCACACCATTTACCACGGTTTGATAAATCGCAATGTGAAATAATTCCAGCATACTTAACTGTCCCTTGTCTGAATCTAACTCAACCAACTCACCGCAGAACTACGGAAATTTATATAATTGTCGGTAACTAAGCCTCGAACTATGGAAAACTATTTCGACCAACGGTTATTGGTAATTATTTATCAACGTTTCCACGGAATTTATTTACACCCTTAAAGGGTTTGGTATTATACATTATCATCCCATCTGGGAAAACTTATTCATTCATATTTTCGAATAACACTGTATAATATATTTTTGTTAATAATTGCATTTTCCTTATTTCGAAATAAATTATATTTAATTTTAAAGCATTTTATCGACCTCTGGCGTCTTTAAGATTGTATTATTAGCATGGTCTACATTATTAGATAGTTTAAATTGCTTCCTCGTATACATAATAATTGTACTGTCAACTTTGAAAATAGTTATAGCTTTTTCTCTGTAATAATCGCTAATTATTATAAAGCTTTGTGATACCGTGTTGTGAAAGAGGCTTTCTTGAATTAGCTGTAAAGCAGTAATAGTGTAATAAATACAATTGTGTTACACCTTTACTCTGATAGTATTATTGGTTGAATCAAAAGCAAATACAGGGTGATATTCTCTAATTATCCTGAAATATTACAGAATAATTTGAAAAATGAAAGATTTTTTACGTATTTTCTTAATTTTTTACTTGGTATTTTTGGCGCAGAAAATATTAGAAGTCTAGTTTTATTGATGATAACAGAAACAGCAAAAGAAGTATGTGGAATAAATAGAAAACAAAATCATGGACAACAAACTGCATGGTGGACTGAAGAAATTAGAAAAAAAATTAAAATGAAAAAAAGATGTGGAGAAATTACCTTGAGGCTAGGAAAATAGAGGATTATGAGAAATATGGAAGCGAGAGAAAGAAAATCAAAGAAGAAAAGAAAGAAGAAATGGAAAGACGGGGGGAATATTTTGTAGAATTATTTAATAATGGAGAAAGCACACCTGATTTTAATGAAGAAAAAATACAAGCCATGCAGGACTATAATTATAAAGAAACAACGATAGATGAATTCACGAAAATAATTAAAAAGTTGAAATATGGAAAAGCACCAAGATGCGTCAAAATAACTGGGGAAAGGATCAAATAGGTAAAATTGGAGAAAAGCTATTACTAAAAATATAAAATAAGTGCTGCAAAGAAGAAAATATACCGAGAGATTGGCAAATGGAATCAATTGTCCCTATATTATGCAAAAAGGCGATTTAAAGATAAGTGTGAAATCCAATTTGATAACTATCGATAGAATCCAATATAGATCTCTGAAAATTTGTTTGGGAGCTATGATGTCATCACCCAATCAAGCAGTATTGGCAGAAATGCAGGAACCTCCGCTAATGAATCGAAGACAATTTTTAGCTGAAAAGCAGTTGATAAAATACCGATAGTTTAACACATCCATGGTCTCGAAAATCGCTTATATAAACTCTTGCAACCTCTCTCTTCTTTACTGGAGAATAAAAAACTCCCCACCATTGTCGGATGCCTTTTTAAATACCATCTCAGATATTAGTCTCATTAACAACCAATCTATTTTCCCAATATACCAGTATAATTATGGTTCATTGATATTCCGACCAACAGTCATATACCCATCATATTCGGACTTACCTAGTTTAAATAAATTGATCTTGAAAACCACATTGGCTATCATAAATCAGGATGTAATAAAAATTTTTACAGATGGGTCAAAAAATGATGACGGGACCGGAGCAGCTGTTTTTGTTTCTGACTTGGACTTAGTCAAACGATTTAAAATTTCAGATGATTTTTCAGTATATACAGCTGAGGCACTAGCTGTGAGAGAAGCCTTACACATGTGTAGTTTAAATTCATTTCAAAACGTGGCCATCATGTCGGATTCTAAATTTGTTTTGCAAGCAATAGAGAGTTCTCCATCAAAATGTTTCAGGCAACATCTTATTTTTGAAATTAAGCGGTTGCTATATGACTTGAAAATAGTGGGAAGAAAATTCATCTTATCTGGGTGAAAGGACATTGCGGGATAGATGGAAATGAAAGAGTGGACTACGAAGCAAAAGCGGCATGTAGAATATCTAAGTTAACTAAGACCCAATCATTTTCGGACTTAATAAATAGCCACAAAGAATTAGCCCACACACGTTGGGAAAACTATTATCAAAATATTGCAAAAACAAACAGCAATCAGTATTTCCATTTACATCCGCAACTCCCCAGTAAAAGTAACCTCTTAAACTTAGATTATAGCAAAAGACATCAGGGAATTCTCACACGTTTAAAAGTGAATCATGGACGTTTTCGGGCTCATCTACACAAAATAGGTATTTTCAACACACCTTTTTGTACTTGAGATAATACATCAATAGCTGATCTCAATCATATTTTTTTTGCATGTGAGGATCGACTGACAGAAAGAACAGAACTTTATAATTCTCTCATAGCCTACAACTTTCCCATGCCTGTTAATTTATGTTCACTTCTGGCAAAAAACGAAAAGGTTATTTTCGACCTACTTATACGTTTTGTTAATGATGCTAAACTTGAAATATAGACTTTTCCTTCAGATTAATATCTAAACTTCCCATACTCCCTGTGGTTAATGGACACCGTCCGAGACCATCTCTCTCTCACACACACACACACAAAGATAAGTGTGCATTAAAATAATGAAGCATTTGTAATCCATAGACGCAAAAAATTAATTTTCTGGAATGCTTTTTCCATTTCTTTTGAAAGATTCTATAGTGTGCTTCGTCTCATTTCAGGGTGATCCTTATTATGTCGGACCGTGGCAAGAACTTTGTCTCTTCTTTTCCAAAGAAGAACGCATGTATTTCTTACAAATGATTATCTATTTGATAATTTGATTATCCTGGAATTTCACGTGCTGTTCGGAACTCGCCACGTTTATCTTTTTTTATAACTCTGTAAATCGTAGATTTCCCAACACCAAGCGTACTACTAACTAAGTTCAATGTGTCATCAACACTTTTACATACCTACATGATAGCTGGCACCAAATCATTTTCTTTAAAAAGGATAAACATATTATTATAAAATTTTATGGTTATGAACGGTATTGTATTCTTCGTTTTTTAGAGAAACTGTCAAAGCTATGTGACGTCAGAACTCGATGTACTGCCGCCAGCTCTGGATCTTTTGAATGGTAATGTAGGTCGAATGATATATCACCGAAAAGCTTATTTCTTCCTCTTTCCAAAAATAGCGAACAAGTACAACACAACAAAGAAAACATCATGTAAAATTGCAGTTTTATTAATTCACTTGTGTTTTGTACTATTGTATTTGTACGTCAATGGTAAATGGTTTATGTGAAACCAAACAGTATATTTATCAAAAACTGCAAAAAAAACCTTAAAGTGTCCATGTGTTTTCTGTGATATATCTTTCGACCTATACGTTGCAATTTAAAAAAAGTCAAAATGGCGGCAGTAAATTGAGTTCTGACGTCACGTAACTCTGACAGTTCCTCTAAAAAACGCATTCAATCTGAGTTACCTAAATTACTTGACTGCCTTATATCTAGGAAGATGAGTTGGGATACTTCTCATCTAATTAATAAGGAACAACACGGATTTGTGAAAGGTAAATCAACTACCACTAATTTAGTACTGCATAAACATTTTATCCTAAATACATTAGAGAAAAGAGGGCAGGTTGATGCAATATATACCGATTTTACCAAAGCATTCTATCGTGTTAACCATTTACATTTATTAACAAAATTGAATGCAATAGGATTTGACGGTTGTATTTTATGGTGGTTAGGTAGCTTTTTGGAAAATCGTACGCAATCTGTACGTTGTGCTGGCTCTGTATCTACGTCTATCTCCGTTACATTGGGAATTCCACAAGGTGCTCACCTAGGTCCAGTGCTGTTTAATCTTTATGTCAGTGATATTCCTGATGTTGTAAGCAACTCAGAAATTTTTATGTTTGCAGATGATCTAAAATTGTTCAAGTGTATAGTCAATGCTAATGACACTATCTTGTTACAGGGTAATTTGGACAATCTTTCAAATTGGTGCAATGTAAACCTGTTGGGGCTTAATCCTACTAAGTGTCAACAAATTTAAAATTCAGAAACAACAACCCTATTTCAATATCTTACATGCTTACTTGATCAAGTGAAAAGCGTTAAAGACTTAGGTGTCGTTTTAGATCATAAGTTATTATTTCAATCGCAGATTTCTAAGATAGTCGCAAAAGCGAATAAAATGCTGGGTTTTATAATGAGATCATCAAGAGATTTGTCACTGCATTCAATCAAGATTCTATACTGTTCCTTGGTACGTTCAAATGTGGAGTATAATTGTGTTGTGTGGAATCCGTTCCGAATGAATGACGTTAATTTGATCGAAAATGAAATTTGATAATTATATGTTTATTCTTTTCAAAGAAAATAACTTGTTGACAGATTTTCTCGCTACCCTGTATATGTTCGTCTATAAATCATTTAAAACAATTGAATATTAATGTTTTTTTGTTAACTGTTAAAGGACCGATTTTTTGGCGTTTACGTGGCCCTTCCAAACTTTCCAAAATCAAATTAGAATTCACAATATACCGAAAACTTATTGTATTAGCTCAGGTACATTTATGAAAATTTTAGAAAATATTGAAAACACTGCACTGGTAGAGAATAAGTTTTTTTTTTAAATCTAAAGTGTTTAACTTTCCAAAGGACATTTACTTTGCGTACGCTAGGAAGTGAACATTTATAAATGTTTATCTCCTTTTGGCGTTTCTCATTAATAACAGTCATTCTTCTACACGATCTTTGTTATATTTCTTCTAATGCAAACTAACGGTTTCAGTTTAGTGTCGGCTATTTTGAGAATTCTGATTATTTCACAAAGTAAACGATACCAAGGAAATAACTTTCATTCCTTCACTGATAATAATGTTATAAGAAAATGCTGCAATTTGTTTCATCACAGAAATATTTATTAACGTGTCAGTTTGTCATTTGGTTCAATAACATTCATTATTAATCGCTCATGAATCCATTTGGATCGCGCCAAAAACAGTTGAGAAGCTGTTCATTTTATCCAAAAACATTGCGATTGAAATATTCCACAAATTTGTTTTTGAATCTTCAGTTTTCCCGGACACTTCCGACCGGACGACCCCTGATGCAATAAAAAACCAAACATGTCCGGGTGAATCTTTACGTATGGAAACCATGGACGCCAGGGATGTGTTTTTATAGAGGTCTGTACATAGAACATGACAGGTGGGTTCACAAAATACCCACGTATGACTTCAATATTAGTTTTATAGTGTCATTCACACTTATATAGCAGCGTTAAGGAGATAAAGCAATGCTTTCTATATGGGAGGATAACTAGCAATAATGCCAAATCTTAAGCCATACCTTGTTATTCTGAAACCACAAATAGGCGAGTACGGGAAAGTCTAACTGATCTAAAAGCTTTGGTAAGTGGAGTCACCAAGTCAGAAGGAACAAGAATTATTGGAGGAACTGACATGACTTTGCTTGCTGTGTTCAAACAAGTCCCTCTCCTATTGAGTAGTCTATCAAGGGCTGTGCTTTGGGAGTTTGTTGAGCCATGTATCCTGAAATAATGTAAATAGCGGCTCCTCACTTTCCACAAATTCGAGCTTTTTCCGGCTCCCATCTGGGAAACACTGTCCAGTCGAAATATATAGTGGTTTCTTTTGATTTCACCTGGTCTTAGTTTCCCGTAAGTATTAGAGTAACCGAAGGAAGGATTTATCCAATAAGGATCTAGTGAAAAAAGCATAAAGAGCCTAAAGGCTGAGGTGCTGATACCTCGAAGCCTCGACAGTTGGTGCCAAGCACTTTAATGCTATTAATCCTCAGTATAATATTATTATTATTTCATCAATGTTGAACTGGTCGTACTCTCGTATATACCCGGTATAATGTTTCCTTAGTTTTTCGACCTTAAAAATATGTTAGGTAGGTATTACTGAAAATAACCTTTCATTAACCACCACTACCTGGTACCGGTATTTCATGCGAAAGCTGCTAAAAATCCGTCCACAACGAAGACAACAAAAACTCGAAAAAAAGAATTAAAAGCAAACGTGCAGCATCTGCCCCATTTTATTTTATTATTCTTTTTTCGATTGCATGCGTTCTACAACAGTTGGTATGCCTACACATGAAGGTGGTTGTGGCGGATTCCAAGAAAAAATGGTATAGCCCATTGTAATTTTCAAAAGTTTTTTCTTTTCAATAAGGTCGGTAAACTCGTTATTTTGGTTACCTGATGATGGGTGAATGTATTCATTGATCAGTTTACTCTATACACTTATAATACAGTGCTCTGTTTTGAAAAATAAAATAAATTGGAAAGTTCTTTGTTATTTTATCTTAAGGTCATTTTAGATTAGACAATTTCTTGTGCAATATTTAATTCAAATTGTTGAAAATTGTATTAAAAATTGTCTACCCTGTCAAATTGTAGAAAAAATAGAACTATTCCTATTTTATTAACAATTTGATTTATTGCTTGTGTTTCTGTTTCACGATGTAAATATTCTATGAAATTATCATCAATTCTCATAATTTGTGGTTATGTATTGAAGTGGTTGAAAAATATGTCTTGAAATAAACTAGAGATTGAAATGTTAATTGAGGAAATCTCAAAACATGCTTGGTTGTACAATGTAAAAAACTCCTTCTCCACTGTTTTAATTCTCTTAGTGACATGAGCAGCCGTGCATATTAATGAAAATTCCACACATGTGATTTTTAACCAATCAGAACGTGTATTTCTGACAGATCACCATCGCAACGGATGAATTTTAGTGGAAATTTTTTTCTGGTGGGTACCCAACAGCGAATTATACTGGAAATTTTTTTGACGTTTATAATGACAGAATTTTTTTTTTGACAATCTAATTTTTATTTGTTAACACAATAATTTTGATTAATTTCAACAAAAAGCTTAAATGTTTTCTAAATTCATGGACCATTATGATTGATGTTTATATTAAAAACGCAATTATTGTATACTATGGCAGGTTGATTCGAAGTTGCTTGCTCTTGATTTAGAGATTCTTGGATTGTCTTCGCAGAAGTTGAAGCAGACCTCATTGCGTCAGTTATATCCTGATAATGGCCCGATGAGTCAATTTGCAGATATGATTTTATGGAGTGACTGCTACCATGCCCTGTTATTTTAATTAATTGCTGTTCTCCAATTCCCGTTTTGGCTAGAGTTGAAACAGAGGTGGCCCTCGCAGAATGATTTGTTATCTTGATCTTGTTGACATCATTTCCAATCACTGATGCCGCCGATTTGAACCAGGAAGATATTGTATTTTGTCCAACCGGGCTATTCTTGTACCAACCTTTGGAATTGGGGTGGTGCCAGTTTGGATTTGGAGTTAAAAATAAACGATTCGTTTTGATGAGTTGGTCTCGCTTGCTTATTAGTTTTTTGAACAGTCTTACTGGGCATAATTCTTCATTGACTGTATTCGGTACAAGCCACTTACTGTCGGCCATTCTTTTTGAACCGCCTTGAGTGGTCTTGGAGAAAACCAGGTTATACTCAATGCGTCCTGTTGGTTTCCCTTGATTGTCAATTTCCTCCACAAAATATTCTATTGTTGCTGCCGCTCCTTCATTTCCTCTCCAGGCCAATTCATGAGCAGCAATGTGAAAGAACTTTCTTTGCAATCCTTTCGGAGTGTTTTCGTCTAAAAGCTCAATAATCTTTATCAATTCGTCTGCTGATAGTGCGGATGAACTTGCCTTCCTCTAGGTTGGATCTATTTGTAGCTTTCGACGCTTAGCATTTTTTGCAGCTCTTGCGTTGACAAATTCTATGTCAGAGAACGGATTAAATTTGCGATTATATCTTTCGAAAAAATATTCATGCAACTGCTTAGCTGTAGAATTCCATAGAACTTTCGGAGTTCTTTTTTCGCATGTTGAAGGCATAGTCTTCAAGAATGAGCGCCAGTTCTTCCACGTATATCCGCTCTGTCGAAATCATACGTTTTTTTGTGCAAAAGTTCATAAACTGCTTCCATACACTTGCCTTCAATTTCCTAGTATTCGCTGGTGTCAACTGCTTAATATTCTGGCGAATATTTTCTTTACTTTCTTGACCGTAGCGAGACATTTTTCTACGTCGTGCTGTTTTGACAAATTTTTGACAGAAATAATTTCTAGTTTAGAGTTTCACTGAGTTGCCATGGTAACAGAATAATCAAATTGACAAAACCTGTTTTGCAAGAACTTGATAAAGACGAAAATTGATGTTGTTGGAAACACATAATTATATGGTGTGGAATTTTCTTACCGAATACCACACGAGGTCAAATTAAATCCGGAAATTTTTTTACCTGTAGTGGTATTACTAGTGAATATTTCAATTTGTCTGGTTCCATAACTAACGAAATTTTTGAAAAGGTTATATTCATCTTATCAATAAATCAATTTACCGCAAAGAATCTTGAACTAAATATTGTTTAATAAATTGGAATAGTCTAAAATAGCTTAAAACAGTTGGCCAATATTTCACACAAGAAATCCATTCCAAATATTCTTCCAAAACTTGTACTAAATATTGCACGAAAAATTGTCAAATTTAAAATTCAAATTCTTCTCCTGTGGTCAGTATATTTTACTTTTTTTATTTTCCCACTTGATAAAGTCGTTTGTAGTGTGTAATTCCAGATATTCGTTTTGTTCCAATTTTTCTTCCGTTCACTTATCTCTGTGTAAGTTAAATCCGGTGTTATAGCCCGAAATAAATGAATTTTTTGACAAATAAAGGGACGTTTAGAACGAATCCACCCATAACTTGAATGATTTCGATCTTTGATGAGATATCGCCTAGCAGACAGAACTGAAAATCGATAGATTTTCATTTTACTTTATGATTGGTTCGATTCAATAAAGTGATGTATTTTTCCAGTTGAGATCGACAGTCATGATTATATAAATATTTTGCGCAGGATCAACTGCGAAATATTGATATTTTTGTATTTGAGATGCTTAATTGGAAAATATTTTGTTTTATAAGGGAATATTCCAGTGAAATATTACAAAAAATTCATGTTTTATATAACAAGTGGTAGATAATTAACTAATACAATTACAGTAGAAAGAAGAGCAGGTGTTACTAAAAAAACTTCTCTAACTATCCTTTTCCACAAAGAATATAAAGAAAAATTAATTAAAGTTTGATGGTTTGCTTGAGGAATATGCTTTTTACATGAAATTTCCATACTCCTATCTACTTCTTCAGCAGATCTGTTTATATAGACCAGGAATTTTAGTAACTAGTTCATTATTGATTAAATATATATTGTGGTGATAATTTATATTTAATATCTATCTTACTATTACAATTTTTTTATTATTTTAGGGTTCGTTATCCGAAGATAAAACACTTGCCAATCTCCCTCAATCACTGTCACTTCTTACATTTCTCTCGACCCAACCTCCAATTTTGACAAACATGCCAATTGACTTTTAAAAATGTCACTCATAAAATTTTGATTTTTACAATAAATTAGGATTTCATAATTTTATTGATTAAAATTTCATCTCAATATATATGTTACGGTGAATGTACACTCTTCACGTTTTGGTAAATGTGTACTCTTGCCTTCATGTTTTAAGAAAAGTTGGAATACAAATAAATTAAAAATGTTGTTGCAGTGAAAAAATATTTATAGTGGAATATATTTCTTCCTCTTATTGTTTCTTAAGTTTGATTTCGAACAAGAAATGTTGATCGCACTGCTTTAGTGATGAATGCATTGTAATGCACACTAGGTGGTTCAAGTAGGGGAAGGGAATATAATCATTGGATTAGCCGTTTCCCTTCTTGAATCACTTAATATGCTTGTTACAAACTATTAGATATTTTTCAAAAATGGGAAGGGTAAATGCATTCAATACTGTGTAACGCGCATATCAAGTTAATCAAGAATGGGAAGGGTAATTCCAATGATTATATTCCCTTTCCCTTCTTGAATAACTTAATGTTCATTACAAAGTATTGGATATCTTAAGGGCAAGGGTGAATCCAATGATAATATTCCCTTCCCCTTCTTGAATACATTAATGTTCATTACAAAGTATTGGATATCTTTCAAGGGGAAGGGAGAACGTATTGGGCTGCTACTGGAACATAGATAACTTATACACGGATATATTTCAGAGTTTCAGCGCCACCATGCGGCTTGGAAGAAACTAATTTGAAAAGATAGCGGCAAATTTGTACTTACACTCTATTATTAAAAATTAATTCTGAAGATATTTATTGATGTACTTTCTTTTAAATACATATAGATTCAACGAATATTTATGTCTCATAAAGGAGCAACAATGAGCACTATAACTTAAATTATATATGTCGAAGAGAGAACAGCATACTCTCTCTCCACGAAACATCCACTTTTCTAGACATTGTTCCTCTGTTATTCTATAACTTCCTCTCTCCCACTCACAGAATGGCTATACAAAACATATACATAATAGTACTATTTATAGTCAAATGCAGTCTTATCATGCGGGTCATATGATTCAACAAAGACATACACACCGTTTTTATTGCGTTAAATCATAACCTCCAAATAAAATCCGTAAGATGAATAAGACGGGAGAAAAAAGGATATGTATAAAGCGATTCTGAAAAGTTTTTCACCAGAGAAGAATTATTCAAATGTCAGCTATGTCACTTTGACAATTCAAAATGACAATAGTTATATTCTTTTTACCAGTCGAGTGTCTCACTTGTAAGAATGATTAAAACAAAGTAAGAATGATTAAAACAAAGATAAATTGAGGCAAATTTATATCTAAAAAGTATGCATGACAATCACAGATAACAATTTATTATAACATAACCTCTAATGTTTATACCTCGGATTATGCCACAAAAATTTAGTTTATACACACATTTTTATTTTCAACACGCTGAAAGTGCCATAAATGCCACTTCTTGAAGCAATTCTTATTTAAAACAACATTATAATAACCACACTTTTAAGATATATAGATGTGACATGTGACATAAACAAATATCCGGTACAGATCGCAAAAATTTTTCTACTCACTTCTAAGTTCTATGAAAAGCTAGCTCAATTGGGTAAGGAGGAAAGAAATTTTCTTAGTTAGTCTCACTTTGTACTCAACTCGAGCCATATCGAAAGAACATACTTTTTCCTAATTTACTGAAACTAACTGAGAGACTCAGTTAATCTCAAGTATACGTGGTAAGAAGAATACAGCTAATATGAATAATAAGAAGCAATTCTCCGGTATTTTGCATTTTCAAGCAAAAAAAATGGTAGTTACCTACTTAATCTGATAGATTATTTTAAGGAATAACGTAAAGGTTGAAATTCGACAACTAGTGTGCAGGAAACATCAACCATTATTATTTTCCCCGGGTATATTCGTAATCTCACATTTTGGTAACCTCTGTGTCTTTTGATTTGATACATATGGTTAGTGACCTTTCAACCCGCACGATAGGAGCGCTTTTGACTATACAAAAATTGATATACATTTGGAGGCAGATTTTGTGGACCTAAAAAACATTCATTCATTTTTACATTCAAGTTAAAATTTGCTTCAGGTGCAAAAAACGTGAGATTATCGATTTCTTACAGGCAACAATTGTTAAGGACAACGATGTCCTGTAGTAATGCCTGAAGCTTCTGCTGTTCATTTAAACGATATTTCTTTCTGAAAGGTATAAGATTATCATTATTTATATTTTTGTGACAAATATAAGCAGATATGATAATTAAGATGAGCATTAATATTTTTGAAACTTACTTAATTGGAAAATATGGAATTATTTCATTCCAAAAATGGACCAGGTCCTCCTTGACAACACTAATTGTGGAAAACGATATTTTGCAATAAACCATAGCAATTTCTGGATGGACTATAATAGTTTTTGTTTGGCACTGTCAATTAATTGTACTATTCATTTCTTCACAGTTTACCCCTAAATTAACCGTACTATTTATTATACAATGTGAATAAATCGCGAATCCTAGCGACATTCCTTTAATCTAGATCCAGTATTATTTTCAATTACGCAGGAATCGTTCAATAAATTACGCTAAGTTGTCCATTCTAACGATCGCGTAAATTTTAACGAATAGATTAAATCTTAGACATGGCTTAACCATAATTTTATACCAAGTATGGCATTGTGCATATTAAATCCATACCAGGATTATGCTATCTATATACAGTATAAAGACCATGGAACAAAAATATTTGTGGCAATGTTTCATCGAATTATAAAAAGAAACGATGTGACGCGTCAATTTTTTAATTCAACTTTTGGTACTGTTGGAAACAACTTCCAACACTTAATTATTTTCATAATTTAAGTTGACGATTCGTCGCTCAAATATATGTTAAGCGTTTTCGATTATTTACTTTTGGCTGCTAGTAGCAGCTCGTAGTGACTGAATTCCGTTCGTTTATTACCGGGCGTGACGCCTAGTCTCTTACCTTCCCCTTGCCCCTCAAGCACATACCGAAAAGTATGAGCTTCAAGCCACGGACATTAAATTTGACGTTTGTCCGGTTTGACGTTTATTTAACCGATTACGATTTAATACGATTTAAACCTTACTAAAAGTATCTAAATATGCAAAATTTTCTTACCAAAAACATTATAAGCGAAAGCTGTTCTTCTAACAACAAAGGAAATTCATTGGCATTGGCACATGTCAGGTGGTTTTGAGCATCCTAAAAAATCGTGTTTGATTTGCTCAAAAGTCGTGACGACTGAGGCGTCACGCACAAGTGCTTGAAGCCCAAATAAACGAAAGCAACATTTGATTGATATGATTTGACAGCTAACAAGCACGCGGTGTGTGTGTGTGTCAGTTCTGTTCCTTTCATGAACAAATGTCATCTTTTATGGGTTCATCCCTATTTAATGTAAAATATTAAAGCTCTGCCTTTTGGGCATCTTCAAGGCTCTGAGTTAATCCCATCTTTGCATTGTAAAAAGTTAGTGTAAAGTTTGTGTAATATATGTGGACATAGCAAATTGGTGAGTTTATATACCAGCAATCCACAAAACATACAGTCCACTCTATATTGCTCACTCCTCAGATAATGTAATCAACAGGTACGAATGCTAAGAGTGTAGTAAAGAAGACATAAGTGAGGATTTTTGCATAATCTCCGAATATTTTTGCATAATCTTTTTCTACAAAAAGGACCTAGTGAAAAGACATTTTAGCCTGATAAATACTACTGGTATCTCCACATAGTAAATCCAAGAGCACAAAGAGTCCAAAGTCTCTGGGGAAGATAGTGAAAAGTGTTAGTGGTGGCTCTTCACTCAAGCCTAAGAATTGAGTATGGAATACTAGAGTGGTTCGAACAGAACTGACTGGTATCTCAATTCCAATAAACGAACTAACTTCTGGCAAAAACATAATAATTTGCATTGACAGCAGATAAGCTTTATTAGCCCTGAACAGACAACCTGTTGCATCAGGGCTAGTGTTAGAATGCCGTCAAGATTTAGCTAACACCTCGGTAGATATCAATATTATTATTATTATTATGCTGAAGTGGGTTAAAGAGCACAACAGTGGTAGAGCCAGGGAAGCGGCTGGACTAAAACTTTTAGGACCCAGAGACACATAAGACCTGACAACCTCGACAAACTAGCCAAACTTCACACCCATGCTCAATCCTAAAGAGATGGGATGAAATAAATGGATGCAGTTTTGACAGGATCACCCTGGTAGACCCTGGGAGGGTGGCGGCGAAGAAAAACTTGGACCAGAAAAAACCTTTACTTGAACTCTCCTTCCCTCTTCTAGAGATACAGAGATAAATAAAAGTAAAGTAAAGTAAATAATATTGGATTTTTATGAATTTCTGTCACGTGTGTCATCGACCAACGACGGCAAAACTGATGCTATCAAAATGAATTTGAACTTTAGAAATACAACTTTCATCTGACAATGGTGGTTTCCTCCAGAAACCAAAATAAATTTTAGTATAAACAAAGTTTTGATGGTGCCGAGAAGAACAAGATGTTAAATTTTCTTAATGACAAAGTTCTGTTGTCAATAGTGGATTTGCAAAAGCAAATTCTAGAGATAGGATGCATATGTGTAACTTGGAGAAGCAACCAAGTATCATTATTGAACCAATAATTCCAAAAACCCTTCTTTTGCGGATATTCCCAAGCGTGTTTCATTAAAAATTAAGGGTACCATTAATAATTAATTAGTTCAACAGTAACCTTTCGTACACGATAATTATAATAATAAACTGTTTATTACAGAGCTAAAGTGAAAAATACAAATAACAAGTATAACAATATTAAAATTAACAAAAATATTTGTAAAAGGGAATAGAGAACAAGAATGCTTTACCTGCAGATCAAAGCTTTTTCAAGAATATAAAAAGCTTGTATACAAAAACCAAATTATAATAGTTACGATACTACAATAATTATAATATAATTGGAAGAGGGAAATTGAATTAATAATTACGATAGACAGGAAGAAAAGCCAAGTTAATGTGATATTATACAGGGTGTCCCAGGAGTTCGTACCAAAAACTTGGGAGGTGATAGAAAGGCTAAAAATAATGATGGTATTTCATATAAAATGTTTTCTTTACGCCCTTCGTTAACGAACTATAGGGCTCTACAGTTGGGAATGAAAAATGGTTTTCTACTTACAATTATCAAATGGCTGATTGGATATTGGTAATATTTCAACCGTTAATGAACACCATAATTGCACACTTTTTGGCGTGATATACAAGTCCACAACATACCGAATAAGTTAAATGGTGGATGCGCCATCTTCTTGTAAGTAAAACTTTTTTCAGTTATAAATGCAATAATTGGCTTTTGTGGACATTTTTGGAGATATAATGTCCTCTTGTGACATCTTGATAACATTAACGGTTTAAGAGATACGGGCAATTTTAAGTCGCACTGCACACCTATTGGCGCGCCTATTTTGAATGTACGATTACAGGAAGCATCCTGTATTATTAGCAAATTATTAATAAATTGGTGCAGTCTACATTTCTAATATAAACTTTTACTTTGTTTAACTATAAAGAACTTTATTGAAAACGAACATTACTTTAATAAAAGTAAAAATATCAACAAAACCCTGAAAAATGAATAACTACATTACATTAGCAGATTAGAAAAAACGAGTAACCAAGTAATTAACGACATCAAAAAAGTCAAAACGGTTTGAAAGAATTACACCAATTTCTTAATAATTTGCTAATAATACAGGATGCTTCCTATCGTACATTCAAAATAAATGTGAATGCGCCAATAGGTGTGCAGTGCGACATAAAATTGCCCCTATCTCTGAAACCGTTAATGCTATCGAGATGTCACAAGAGGACTTGATATCTCTAAAAATGTTCACAAAAGCCAATTATTGCATTTATAACTGAAAAAAGTTTTACTTACAAAAAATTGCGCATCCACAAGTTCACAAGTATGTTGTAGACTTGTAAATCATTGCTAGTTCATCTGCTATTCTATTTCCTTCTATTCCAGTGTGTTCTGGAATCCATAGTGGGTTAATTAAGGTTAGGTTGTTCTCGCCTAGTTCATTAAGTTTGTTTAGGCATTCCCACACCATTTTGGAACTGATTACACAAGAGTCCAGTGCTTTAATAGCTGCTTGACTATCCGACATTATGATAATCCTCTGTCTTCTATATCCTCTATCAATCTTGAACTGGGCGCACTTTTTTTTGGCGTGGATTTTCGCTTGAAAGATACTTGGGTTTTTTCCTAAAATTTCAGAGTTTTTCGTTCCTGGCCCGAACACTCCTCTCCCAGTTTCTTCTATTGCTTTTGAGCCGTCCGTGTACCATTGAATGGCATTCTTTCCAAGTCTGGTGATGGTATTTGGATCCCATTCCTTCTTGCTGCTTAGGTCCGTAACGAATCTTGTGGCATGTCCCAGGCTGTCTGATTTCTAAGAAGTGAGGAGGTGGTTTTTTTTAAGATTCTCTCTCTACTTAGTCTGTATCTTGTTCTTTCTGCAACATTTTCCACTACCATATGTAGAGGGGTGAGGTTGAGAATCATCTTCATGGCTGCCTTTGGGCATGTTCTCATTGCTCCTGTAATGCATTTACAGGTTCATCTTTGGATTTTGAATAGGTTAGTTCTACTACTCCACGCAATGGCTCCATAAGTGATGATTGGTCTTACTATGGCAGTGTACCTCCAGCTTAGGATTTTTGGGTTACAAGCCCAGTTTCTTCCTGCCAGATTCCTGCACACTACTAGAGCGATTTTTGCCTTGTATGTAATCTCCTTTTCGTCTTTGTTCCACAGGAGTTTACTGTCTAGAGTCAAACCTAGATACTTGACTTCTTGTCTCCATTCAATCTCGTTCCCATCAAGTTTTATGGTTTTGAGGTTGAGTTAATAGGTAATTTATTCAGGGATATTGTTGTATATTATATGACTCACTAAATACGGTTATGGACATTTTGTTAATAATATAGGATGATACAGACAAAGACTTTTCGTCGGTTCAGTATATCAAGTCAAATGGCATCCTCAAGGTTATGAGAAACACTCTTATACTTGATACCATAAATTACTTCTGCACATTTTTGTATCCTATGAATATCATTCTAATCAGGACAGGGCCCTTATACTATTTCTTCGTATTAGAAATGATATAAGACTGAAGATTCCGCTAGTAGTTTGTGCCTAGAGTTAAATATAATATTAAGATGATCAAATAATATTGTTTATGCATTGTATGCTTTTTGAAATCGAATATTTTGCAACGAGATTTGAACATCCCTTTTAACATTGTCTTTATTCTTACCGAAAACCATAGCGGTTTATTTAAAAGGAAAGTAGTTTCCTTTTCATTAATATTACAAACAGTACAATCCAATTCGGGTCAATAATGTATCCAATACCATTTAATGTAAATTTAATTTTAAAATGGTTAGACATACGCAATTGAGCAAGAGTGCGAGTAACCTGGATGGGTAATTTTAAAGCCAGGTACATGCTTGGTTCACAGGTGGTAGGAAAAGAAGAATACAAATACATGAAAGAATATCGAGACGCAATACTGACATCTGATACATGTAAATATGTATAATATTTGGACAACAAATATTTCCTCTGCGATATAAATGAAGGATGATTCAAATTGATCCATATATGGTCACAGTCAATATCAACAAAGAACTTTTTCAACTGAACTATCCAGTTATACTTCATATCTGTAGAGTTGACCAAACGCAGTTGTTGTTTAAAACAGATCTTAGGATAGCGATGATTATCCATTGTTAGTATTTTGTGTATCCAGTTGAGAGACATTTTAAAAATATTAAATGCAAACTTGACTCTTTCAGTCTCTAAACGGATTATAGCATCTGGAGTATTGATAGGAACTAAAAGAACTCTTTTCAGGAAATATAGCTGATCTCTTTCTAAAATATCCAAATACCTCACTCCCTAAACAGAAATGCAAGGGAGTATAATGCTCCCAAGGGAGAACGTTTTTAATGCAAAAAAAAGATCATTGAAATTATTTATTAACATTTAAATTAAATGTTACATTTTTACAATTTTCAAAATTGATTTTAGAAGGAATATTTACAGTTTTTGTGATTGCGCTAGTAGTGGTACTCAACGACTACTGAATAAATGCTCAAATCCGAATACAATAATTCTGGCGCTATACTCACTTCATATTGACCAAATATTATGTGTTTTTAATTTGATGAGACCGTGGAAAAAATAGTATATACCATTCGGGAGAGATGGTATTTTGTCCTCGGTGCATTGTAGCACTTGCGCTTCAAATTGCACCTCTGCCAAAATAACGCACTTCTCTCCCTTATAGTTTAATGTACCATTATATACTTTTTGATATTAAAATTAGGTAGTAAAAGTCAAATTTCATTGGGTTCGCTAACATACATTAAGCTTAAACTAACACCGTGAACTTTAACGCAATTATCTCACTGAATATTATATTGAGTATGCTCGTCTTTTGTTGGAAAACGCCTTTAGACAAAATTAATAATCATCAAAATAATCTCGAGGAGTTCTTAGTTAACATTTACTAAAATCTTCTTTATGTTTGGGAATCTTGATTAAAGAGAATATTCAAACTTGCCGTAACGCTTTGAATATAAGATGATATATACAGTAATATACAGGGTGTATTGTTTATTGAGAAATTTCAAACAAAACGTCATTTCCGGGAAAGTCCTCGATGGTTGCTATGATCCTTTAATTGGACGACAAACACTTCTCACAAAACGGATGCAAATCTAGTCAAAACGATAGACGATTGAGTTATTTTTACTATAATAATTTCTTGAATTTTTTTATTGTCAAAATATTTTAACTTGCAGGCGAAACGTATTGTTGGAACAAGACATATATTTTCTTTGCTAAGCCTGGAGTTTTCTTACGAGTTTCCACATCCAGAGGTACTTCAAAATATTGGAAAAATGTTCAAAGTTGATTGTTTCAATGAGGAAAATCCTGTTGCATCCAAAAAACCGATCCTATAACCTTTTTTATTGATTGCATGCTCTTCGCCAAGCAACCAGCTTCAGTTCACTGTAATAATTCTTCTTGTTTGAATTCAGTGCATGAAGGTGTTAGGTGAATTTTTAAATAAAATGATAAGTATAAAAGGTGTTAACTCTCCCTTTAACTCTGATTTATAGACGTCGCCAGAGATCTTAAATCGTGCACTATGAATTTTCTTATTCCACTAGGTCGTTCAATTCAGTTCAGTTCAGATATTGTTTTGAGTATGTAAAGCGTGGTCGTAAAAGCATCATGTTAAAGCGGAAAAATATTGTTAATTGGCGACTAAGGCATTTAAGAGCCATAAAATAATATCTTAACATCATGTATCGAGATAAGCTTGGGTTGAACAACACTTCAACTTTGACGGTTGGTAACTCCGTTGTTTGTAAAGTAATCTTGACGAATTTTTTTTCAGATTGAAGCTTTTTCGTACTCTATCGATGTACGGAATAATATATTGCAAACAGCGGAGTCTACCGATAAAACTAACAGCATAAGTGTGGGTGATGACTGATGAGAATCAATTAAATTATTTATAACTTCGTGATTTGAAAATTATTGACGCTACTGAATTCAGATTTCGTACACGGTATTTGGGAGTTTGAAGGAATAATTGAATTTAATTTTAAGAGGTCGTAGCAAATATCGCTTTTTACATAAACATATGAATAGTCCAGTAACTGAACACCATGTAACTTGCAGCTCGTTCGTACTTGACAAATAGTAGTTTGTGCAACTAGTGTGGATATGATGGCCATATCTCACGAGGACGAAGTTTGAGCACGACGCCGTAGGCGGAGTGCTCAATCGTTCGAGTGCGATATGGACAATCCACACGAGTCGAACAGTATATTTTTTCTACGACCCATTTGAGAAAAAATCTGGAAAATGAACAATTGAATAAACTGTAAAATAAATATAACTTGATTTTATTCATAATCGTACCAATTCAATTTTATGTCATCACTAATTTTTTGTTATAAGTAGATGTTGCCAGTCGGACTCCCGCACGAAGGGTACCGTACCTTTGTCTATAATAATGAATATTCTGCTAAATATCTCAAGCGTCTACCTGTTGTCGTTATCAATATCAAGCAGAATAAATATTTAAAAACAAAATTAAGAATTAAAAAAATCGTCTTCACGGGGAATCGAACCTGGGTTTGCCGCGTAAGAGTCTGGTATGTTTACCACTCAACCATCGGGGTTTGGACTATTTTAACGTCAAAAGTATTGAATAGTTTTATAAGAGCTGATGTCTATCGATAGTCCTTTAAATACCCATTTTTATTCTGTTTTTAGTATTTGTTATTAATTTATACAGATTGTTTTATTTAAGTTTATTTTTGTAAATGAATATTCTCAATCCACTACTTCTGGGAGAGACTTTTTTTGACAAATTATTTTGACGTTTCTTTAAATTGGAAAAAATAAGAGTGACGAGTACTTAACGCGAATGCTGATTGGTGGATTTCATATACGTTCTAGGATGTATATGAAATCATATACGTTCAGTTAACAGATATGGCCTACATTTCCATTCTGTAAACTGTGCAGGAAATGGATAATATACATGTGGGTGTAGAAAAAATATTTTAAAAAGCGGTAAAATTTTTTTTCCACAAGATTTTGATACTATTCCATTCATTTGTTCATATTTTTTTTAATAGTCTTTTATCCTAATTTTTTTCTATTATGAAACCTTAGGAGGTCTAGAATGATCTCAGAATTTTTTTTTCAATATCTTTCTTGCGTATGGATTAGAAATTGATTTGTTTATTTATTTATTTAAAAAAAACTCGAACGATTGAGCACTCCGCCTACGGCGTCGTGCTCAAACTTCGTCCTCGTGCGATATGGCCATCATATCCACACTAGTTGCACAAACTACTATTTGTCAAGTACGAACGAGCTGCAAGTTACATGGTGTTCAGTTACTGGACTATTCATATGTTTATGTAAAAAGCGATATTTGCTACGACCTCTTAAAATTAAATTCAATTATTCCTTCAAACTAATGTCAGTTTTTCGAGCAAAATCAGTGATTGGCAAAACTTTGAGTTAAAGAGAAATTTATCCGATAAAAGAAAAGCTCGAGTGTTTTTTGGCAAGATAAATTAACGACAGAATATATGGATGAACAACAAATAGTATATTAAAGTATAAGTGGATATTAAGGTCTTTAAAACACGCGCGATTTTTCGAGCACGACGACGAAGCCGGAGTGCTCGAAATAGAGTAAGTGTTTCAAAGACCAGTTATCCACGAATACTTTAAGCTATTTTTTTTTATTGGTGCACTTTGAAATTATAAATACTGGTCGATAACTACTACAACAACAAGAAATGGAAATCATGAATGTCATTAAGAACTAAATGTCAAATGGTTGAATTCGTGATATATATGATGTATACCTTGCGTTGTCATGGAAATGAGAAAAGCATAAACTATTTAGTATTTTGATGGAAGTTCAACGTTATTGAGTTCTGTGGATGTCAATAGTATTAATTTAAATACCATTTCCTTAGATTTGAAAAATCGAAATATTTATATTTCAAACAATACCAACTGCACTTTCCATTTTAATTTATAAATTTGACATAGTTAAATATTGTTCGAATGAAAGCTTTGACGTTACAAACTACTCCTGTCAGATCAATGATGAAAAAATTGTCATTTAGAAATGATTAAGACCATAGATTTAGACTTCGTTTCTCGAGTTGTTGATGTTGCCACGGTAATTTTAAAACACGCGCGTGCTAAAAAATTCGATTCAAACACGCTGAGGCGTGCTTAAAATAGGTAAAATGGTTCACCAAAAAAAAAAATAATTATTTTTATTGGTCGCGTTCATCACAACATAGCGCTACCGAAGCGATCACCAATTTCCTGCTGAACGCGTGTTTTGTTAACTGATCAGATTGAGCGATGTGGTATCAGTCGCCATTTTTTCAATCAGAATTAAAATACGCTACACGCTACCGATTGATGATGCATTAACTGTCATTTATGACATATGCTGGAAACATATTATAAATATTATTGTTTGGAGATATTTTAGTTTGTATTTTAGCGAAAATGAGTAAACAGCCGGAGGTGACTTATTATTTCATTAATAAATTGTATAGTTTGTCAGGAAATTCAACACTTCATAGTATGCTCCAAAGTGGGGAGTTCAATTTATTGTAATTAAATCCCATTTTTTAATGGGTGGAAGTGATACCTATTTCATAATTGTCGTAAATATTAAATGAAATTGAGTTGTTGTTGTTGTATTCATTTACACTTGACATATTATGTCGATGGTTTTATTAGCACGTTCAGCAGAATTAAGAACTGATGGATCACTCTAAAAATCGGTATCTGATCAACTTTGTTGGGATGAACGCGACCAATAACTTGCGACTCATTGTCATTGTGTAAAAGTGACGTCTGCTTACTAGATATTGAGGAAGAGGAGTTTTTATCGCGATAAAAAAGGATGCACCTTTTTTATCGATGTCAAAGTGACAATGACATTTCCAGGTATATGACATTTTAACATTGGAGTTAATTTATCTGAAAAAAAATTCTCTAATTCGCAGATTTAGCCAGATATTAGCGAGAAGCCCGTTTTCCAGTGTTTGGAAGGCCATTTCCCCCCTTCTGTAAACTCAATCGCGTTAAGTTTTTTCTCGCTTGAAAACAACTACCGTGACCTAGAAATTGAGCCCAAAGTGAAGTCTTCAGGGACTTTTCAGGAGCTTTGTCCCTTCATGTACTGGACTAAAATAATATTGAAAAAAAAAGATATACATACCAAACTTTGCATCAAATAATAACATCTCGTTTGTTCACCTGGTAGAGATAATGTAGGTACATAAGGATGACTTAGTGGAAGACCTGACCTAAGAATCAACCAAACAAATAACATTCCTTATTGAGATTAATTTTCAACGAGTCACTCGAGTAATTTTTTTTCTTCTCAAACTCGTCAACTCACGTAAAAACATAATAAATTGAAATATGACTAGTACTGAATAAAATGTCAATTAAGTTAACTGTTTATCGTATATATAGAAAGGGATTTACGCAGGTGCAAGTAAGTAGTTTCCTCTTAGCGATTCATTAGATACTCTAGATTAGCGTTTTTTGTTAACGACCGGCGGCAAGAAGTGAATTTTACAAGTTGTAATAGAATGGCTCGACAAAAAATTATATATAAAGAAAATACGGAAATACTTACCTATCTTCTTCTGCTTCTCTATCTGCAAGGTTATTATTTTGTTTCGTAATCAACGTGAAATTACGCTAGCATTTTGTTTTAAGTGATTATAAGTGTTTGGTAGTAGACGCGCTCTCGTTAAATCTAATTGCACTCTACAATATTTTATTCCATTTGTGATAAATAGTTTACAGTTAAAACTTTTTATTAAGAATCCCTACATACTATTTTAGAATTAAGAAAAACCAAGGAAAATATTAAAATGTTGAAATATATTGAATATTGTATTATACAGTGTGACCCATTTTATTTGGAAGCACCCTCGTAAAATCCACATTTTTCAAGCGATTTTGATTAATTTTTTTTTTGTTAGATTCAGTATCAAAAACAGTATTTTGGCACAAATTTTCATAGCTTAATTACTATTTTCAAGGCCCTCTATGTTATTTGCCAGAAAAGACAAAAGTACCTACCATATGCAATTTTTTTTCTCAAGTATGACTATACCACTGGATTCAGAATCATCACAACTGGGATCTAGCAAAATTTAATAAAGAAATTTTTATTAACGACAAAGTTATTACAACATGAATTTGGAAAAAGTGGTATTTTCATTAATATTTTATGTAGAATTTGGACAAATTTTTGAAATGGCAACATGGTAAACAAAAACTAGGACTCAAACATATGGCACAGTGAAAATTCGAAGCCGATAACTTTACCCCTTCTGAAGTTATAGCTTCTGAAAGTAATGTAAAATTGTGCTTAATAATTTGGATTGTTGGCAATACGGTCATTAAAATTTCTTGCCTGCAATATTTTTTCAAAAACGTTTGGTCACTGCTCCAGTCTCAATGAGTACTTTTTTTTAATTTTGTGCACTGTAAAGTAGCAAATTCGGCAATCTGGATGTCTCCGATTAACTATTTCTATTACTTCTCGTTCACGTCTATCATTGTAATCACAAAAAAGTACATGTTCAACTTTGTCTTGAATAGTACTTACTATTTCAAATAAATGTTACTGACTGACATAAATAAAATTTCAAAATCAAAAACTACTTGCGACTCGTAGATTTCATTTTGTTAATAAAAGAAATTATTAAGTACAATTTTACATTACTTTCAGAAGTTATAACTCCAGAACAAGTTAAGTTATCGGCCTAAAATTTTCACAGTGCAATATGTTTGAGTCCTAGTGTTTGTTCACCATGTTGCCATTTCAAAAATGTGTCCACATTCTACAGAAAATATTAATGAAAATGCAACTGTTTCCAAATTCATGTTGTAATAACTTTGTCGTTAATAAGAATGTTTTCAAAAAATTTTGCCAATTTTGCCCAACAACCATGGACTAGAGATCTCAGCTTTACGTGTTCTCCGAAAGACGGCATATCTACATTATACCTTGTGCTCAGTGGTATAATGCCTTCGAGCTGTGATTTGATACTCCCCCTAGTAGTCTAAGGTGCTTTACTGCAGGCTGTACGGGCTCTTGCCCAGTTGTGAACCATCCAAGTACTAACCGCGCTCGATACTGCTACACTGTAATTATCAGAGGTGTTCTACTAAAGTGCTGGGTCGACATATGAAGACCCATAAAAATAAATGACCCTTGTATATCCTGAACAGAATAATACAAAAAAATAATTAACAAATAAATGAAGAACTGAAAATAAAAAAAAAAGGTTCGACTAGTTGAAAAGTTACCGTAGTCAATAAACAAAAATTAGGAATTTATAATTTTAGAGACGAAAAAGAGAAAAAGAAGAAGAGAAAAGCAAGCTAGATTTTTGCATACAGAAAGTCAAAGGTCGACGAAATCAGTTTTTCGTTTGTATCCCGCTTGCTGGATCAAAAATGTATGACCAAAAATTATCTAGTATCTTGTAGTTTTCACGTAGAGCACTCCGTATTCAAGTTGGACAGCTCACAATGTGTAAACTTCAGGAAATTGCTGTGTAAATGGTGGGTGTATTCATTTCCGCTCCACCTTTGAGTTAAATACTGGTGCCCTTTTTTTAGATGGTCTTCCCCATAGTCGCAATCTATATCTCCCTCAATAAAAAAATTAAACCTCTCCTTTCTCATCATCTTCTACAGAAAGTAGTAACTCATTATTCAATTCAATCCTATTTTCTGAATTAATATCAGGATATCCACTATCATCAGTTGAGGTATCCAGAAGACGCTGTGTTAAGAGATTCTGCAGTTCTATGAATGGAGGTTCCTTCTGACATTCCATATAGAATCTACATTTCGCTTGCTCCAGTAGTTCGAGCTTCTTCAGATTCTCGTTTAGACAACATTGTTTTGTTGGGAATCATCAGAGCTATAAGTAAGAACTGTATCACTTTGACTTTAACATCCATTTGTTCCCATCTTTATCAATTTCCCATAAGATTTCCTTTAATTCTGTTTCAGCCGTCTACTTTGCCAGTCCCTGTGCTATTCCATTTCTATTCTTGCTTATTTAAGTTTTTCTAAGCACTTCCACGTCATTTTAGAACTGATGGCTGCTTGGTTATGGTACATGTGTCTGAAGGAAGTAATGAAGTGATCAAAATTTATCAATAAGTTGTGGTATGCAGGATATTTGCTACACGTAAACTCAAGCAACAATATGGTTGAAGTGGCATTTAAGTTCACTCTTGTCTGTATTCTTGGTTGTGGTCTCTTAGATACAAATGAAGGCCTTAATGTGAAGTAATGATAAGCAACATAAGGTAAATTGTTGGGAAAACGAATTTAAAGTTTTTAAAAAATATTAAAAATCAATCGGAGATTTTTGGTTAATTAATTTTATATACTTTTTTACGACTAGTACTGGTATTCAAATTCTGCTATTCCTCGGAATAAAAAAAAAGAAATGTGTGCAGAGAAAAACACTTTATTAAAAAAATTAGGCTTGTTAAAAACAAAACATTAAAAACCACTTTGGTTAAAAGTACGAAAAAATTAGGTTAAAAGGGACACTCAACTATTTCGAATTCGTCAAGGTTTTCATTATATGAGCATTGTAAGGAAGAAAAAAATTCATGATGAACAGGAGGCACAAAATGTAGTAATGCTTTGACATTATCTAGTTTCTTTTTTGATATTTTTATTGGTTCCAAGTATTTTGGGCGCAATGGGCTTGTCCAAGAAAAATTTTTTTAGTTAATGATAGAAACTAAAACTCATTTTAAACAGATTCCCAAAATTTTAGATTTTTTCGCGAAAGTTTAAACCCTCAAATTAATTAAAGAAATTGGATTGAACGAAAACGGGGCGTGGTTACCTGTGACGTCACATTGCATATCGTCCCCTTAGAGCAGAACTATTCCATGTCACAAATTTTAAATTTTACAGGAGAGGTTTTTTTTGTTTTCCAGTCAATCTAATAAATATTTTATGTCCTAATATTGTGATGAATTACTTTGATTTCTCTTCTTTTTCATCAATTCAGTTCATATTTGCCAAAGATGCGTATAAAAAGAAAAATTGGACATAGAATACTTATAGGTAAAGTCGCCTATTTCAGGTCCAAACAAAATATTTTTCCGTGTTTTTTTTTTGGACATGGAATAAGTCTGTTCTAATGAATAAAATTAAATACATGAGAGTATTTTGTTATTCTTGTTTAATTTAATATCCAAATTAATCTCAAACATTTTTCAATGTGAATTATAAAACTCTGACATTAGAAATTTTCGTGAGAAAATGCAAATCAGAACTATTCTATATCCACAATAAATGATACTATGTACTGACAAAAGTGAATCAGAAGTATTCTATGTCCATAAAAAGTTAATAGCGAATGGCACTTAACAAGACAGAACTAGTCTATGTCCAAGATTTTATTTGCGCCGACCAACGAAAAGCACCTTGTGGCAGTTGAACTAGTTCTGCGTCAAGATGAAATCTATGTAAGGACATAGTCTTTTTCAACAATCGGCATTTTTCGGATCTTCCCGTCGACTTGGACATGAAATATTTCTGCACTAGAAAGAGCAGCCCTTGAAGTACACTTAAAATAGAAAAACCGAAAATTGGGAATTTTGGACATGGGATAGTTCTGCCCCAAGGGGACGATATGCTATACCTAACGTTTGAAACACCGCGAGTCGAGAGCTGTGTATTGTGTATATTGTGTGTGTGTGTAAGAAAAAAAAACGCTGGACTGTTGACTGTTCCTACTGTTTCGTTATTTTATGGTGAAGGGAGTGAGAAAAAAGTGGTAAATGGATATTATTTGATTCCCGACTGTCCTACCACATCCAAGAATGCACCAGAAAAATATATATACATTAAAACAGTGATAAGTGGAACAGTTAAATTAAATCCTTGAGTAGTACCGAGATTGTTTGACTGTCTAAAAAATTGAGTAACAATGCATAGTTCAAAGCCACGGTCACAGTTTTTACAAGTTAAGCTCAGAAAATAGAGCCTCTGATGATGATAAAGTAGAGGAAGAAAATCAAATGGATATCACACGAATGGAACCTATATCTCGGGAAATAGGAGTTCAGGCTTGCATTAAGGCTTATGTACGTTCCAAAGCGATTCAATGCGGGGGCGAGGGTTTTTATATATGGAAAATGGCTAAAAAGAGAAAATGCACTAGCAATGAGATCGTTCCAAAGAAATCGTGAATGGGAAAAGAAGGAAAACCTATGAACGAAGAGTTTTCAATGTCCACTAGTGGTCCTTCTTCTACATTTAGCTCGTCAGAATTAAGTATGTCAGATCCGAATAGCTCATTTTATCTAGACACTTATGGGACAGACGAAATAGAATATTTTATTTGATAGAAAAAAATCCAAAGCTTTATTTGGGAGTTCCGAGTCATTCATTATTTGTTGTGAGCTTGTTAACTAAAAAAATGTGAGCTGGACAAGCTTGATATCTTTTTAACATTAAAAAAGATCAAATTGAATTTACCTTATAGGATATTAGGAAACGATTTTGGTGTGGCACTTTCCAGAGTATGGCATTATACAAAAAACTATACTGTTATTAGCCAGTTACCTTTACCCATTTGTGCAAGTTAAGAAAAGACTTCCTACTCCCTCCAGACGCAGATATGAAAATGTACAATGTATTATAGATTATTTAGAAATTTCGATTCAGAAACCAAGTGTGAATTCTTTGTTTCTATTAATGTAGTCCCTCACCATGAAGATATCGACTTCAGGTGTATTTGCAAAATCTGCTTCAATAAATCCAGTATCTACTGAGTACATCTTTAATAGCAAAAATCACTAACACTTTTAAAATTTAAAGATATTGCAGCTGTAACCAACTTTCTTATGTGAAACGCAGCGGTGTACAGAGCACAATATGCAATGTGACGTCACAGTCGGTTCTGTCGCTTTTTAAGGGAGCTCCATTTTCAACCTCTAATATCTAAGTAGTGGGGAAAGTTCAAGAGCTGAAAATTTCACTAGTTATTTTGATGATTCAGTTTTACAAAATAATGTAAGAAAAACCCAGAAAATATTTCTTTGATAACAAGCCCATTTAGGAAGCAATGTCTGGGTGGGAAGTCCTTTTTTAGTGATAGAGACTGTTTTGTAGTTGTCATTGACGGCATATTTCACGTAAATTACTTTACTGTTATCAGGTTTAAAATGAAAGGAGAATGCACTACAGAAATTAAGGTTTTCGTTGTCTTCCGTACGCAGATTTTTTTTGATGTTAGTTAGGATGGGTTGGAAATTCAGAAAATAACTTTGATTCATAATAGTCAAGTTAAAGGGCTGTTTTATATTCGATTCTCTTATAAATCGGGGCCAATCACTTGGGGAGTAGATAAGTGGGGCATACTTTTTGTGGCGCCTTTCGATCAGAGCAAAATCTCTGTCTACATTCTCTTGTCTCCACCTGCTTTTGGTAGTTCGTTTGGGGTAATTAGGTTAATGTCTTTTTGTCGCAGTTGGGACCTCACTATTTTCACTCGCCATATCATTTACATCAGACTCCTAGGATATAAATGCAATGGTATAACAAGCTACTAATTTTTTACATTAGAATGTGACAAGCCACATTATTTAAAAAAAAGCTCACCTGCTGATTATTATGTTGATTTTCATTGTCACTAGGACTATAATCCTTATCGAAGTCACTGTCATCTACGGGTGATTCAACATCATCACTAAAACTGCTTATTTCTTAACTTCATAGCAAAACACTACTCAACTATTCAACACAAATAGTCTCTGAAAAGTAGAGAGTTGCAACAACATGATTTCTGGATTATGGTGGCATTTATTGACAAATAGCTAAGCCCTCTGTCAAGTGGCTTGGTATATTATTGCATTATTCCATTACATAGTAAAATATATTTTGAAAAATGTGTGGCTTGTTATTGTTCCACATTAAGGCCTTCAAATAACATTTCACTACAATCCAGCTAGAGGTGTGTTGAAAGTTTAATGGAACAGAGTTTTAATTTTAGTTTCTGATTAACGCAAAATACAGCTATTATCAGAAATCAAATATGTCGAAGTAATAGACACCTGTATGAATAGCGGAATATTGTTTGAAACTCATTTTACGTATTGTCGGATACTGTTGATATACGAGAAAATTTCGTATCCCATCAATTGAAACAGTCCAAATACTTGTTTGCAGTATTGATTGTCATAGGCAATAAATTAAGTTGTACAGCTCAAATAGCACGCAAAACTCCTCTTTCAACCGCTATAAATTCAATCATCGACGTTGCCGTTGTTACAGTTTGTGACTGTTTCATAATAGCCCAGTAAAAGAAAGATTTTAACTATCATTTAAAACGAAAGTAGGTATGCATTTTTGAATGAGTTCGGTTTTATACACATTTAAAGTATACATAGTAAAAAATATTGGATTCTATTTTGGGCTGGAAAAAAATTAAAAACGAATAAAAAAAATCACTATTTTTTAAATATCTCGAAATCATTCGATTACATGGAAAAACGTTGAAAAAAATTTAAGAAAAAAATGCAAATATAACAATATCTATGAGTATTTCCATTCACTTTTGTTTTATTTACAATAGAAACCAAGAAATTCGCAATAAAAAAATCCAATATATTTTTTCTGCCACTAGCTGTGAAGTTGACAATCATTGCTTCTTCTCGCCAACTGAGAAGTTGAATTTCTGTATTCTAGGCCAATGATCGAAAAATTCAAATGCTTTGAGAATCAAGTGATTGTAGTGTTCAACATAATTTTGTATACCCAGGAGATTGTCTTATTTGCTGCTTGAATAAAAATGCCATTAGTTTAAAATTCGCCCTCAATCAAAAATGACTGATGACATAAGAAGTACGTTAAGAACCTATGGAGCGAAAACAGACAGTGTACTTGTCAGTCAGAGGATGGGGTGTATAAGTATAACTCTTACACCCAAAATGTTGTGTTGTGAGCTCAATACCGCTGTAGTTTGGTTTTTCTTCAATTGCGCATGTGTTCAAAGTAAAACATAACCCTCGATTTGTGAGTTTTTGGATGTGGTCGTTTAATTGGTTTTAAATATACCATATATACCTAAGTCTGAGATTTTGTCTATTGAAAATCAAAAAGGTTAATTACTTCCAAATGAGTGATTGAAAAAATATTTCTCATAGTAGATTTGCTTCATTTTTTAGATAGGATGGAGAAAGAGTGAAAAACTATAATTTTTTTATACATTTTCCCAATATTTCATGACGCTGAGCTATAAATTATATTTGCTTATTACAAATATCTGGGTTTCTATTGCAAATAAGTCAAAAGTAAATGAAAATGACTTTATAGAATATGTTGAAATCTACATTTTTTAATCAAACTTTTTCCTATATCCTCGTTTGCGAAATAGTTCTAATGAAATGATGTAGTTTTTGATTCTTCTTACTCCCTTAATAGAATTCAATATTTTTCAACTTCAAATTTATCTCAAAACGAACTTATATTTAACAATGCTTTCGTTTTATATGGTAGTAAATCTTTATTTAACTGGACTATAATAGTTTAGTCTGAATTTGACTTACAAATAGATAAGATGGCCTTACCATAAACTCAATAATGATTGTTATTTATCATTTTATCTCGAAGTTCTATTTATATTAAGCGAAGTAGGGAATAAAAACAGTATTTTTAAATGTTATACGTGAAGATTTTCCAGAGGATCTCAAATGCGCCAGATATTGTTGTAATTTTTTTTTAATTGGAAAAATGTTTAATCACGGTTCGAAATTAAAGAAGTAAGGAATATCAGGCTGGAAAATACAATTCAATTAAAAATTAGAGTAGAAAAACCTACTTTACAGGATGGAAAATAAAGGAAAATATTGTAATTTCTTTTGAAAATAAAAAAAAAGAGAGTTCCAAGACTAAGAAGAATTTTGTGTTGGAAAATAGCAAAAATATTGTAATTCCTAATTTGAAACGGGGAAAACAAGGCAAAAACTTTAGTTTTCTGGTGGAAAATAGCGGTTATATCTAATAATTTCAATTGAAAAAAGGAAAACAGAAAACCTCCAGTTTCAAAATGGAAACAAAGATAGATTTTATATTGGAAAATAGTGGAATATATGATATCAATTGAAAATCAGGGAAAATAGAAAATACGAGAAAGAGTTCGAAACTTATGATAAAGTTAAACATGGATTTCATTATTTAAAATATGGAAAATGTAATAAAATTGATTGGAGACCGAAAAACATTTTTTCAATATTCAAATGAGGTGGAATGAAATAGCTACAAGGTTCAAATCGGTGTGAAATAGAGATAGACTGGTTGAAAATTTTCAATGTTGTTGTAATTTCACAAACTTCACAAACATTAGGTAGGTACTTGGACTTCATAAAAATTCAATGAATGTATTCTCCTTTAAATGCAACTTCCTAGCAATACATCAACAACCCTTTTCTGTCAACTTTATTTTTAACGTTCAAATTCACTTGAAAAAGGATAATTATCCTTTTCCCGTCCGCGTGGATATTTTAAGAGGATCTTTCTTTCGTAATGATCCTTTCGTGATTAAAAGGGATACAAGTGTCAATACACCGCTGAAAACTCAATTAACTTTTTGAAAAGAGACCGAATTAAGGAAGCATAACATCACACAATATTTTTTTCTTAATTAGTTGATTTAAATCAAGAGTAGTCTTTTTAGAGACTCTCCTTTTTATGTAATATTTTCCCAAACGTGAACAAAAAGTATTTTTCCAGTGGCTCGGGCACAAGTTGAAGTAGATTATTAATTAACAATCCTGGTTCTTTCACTGGATATTGAAAAGTTCAACGAATATATTTATATAGTCCACTAATTAGAATCTTTTTTATGTACTTCAAGTCCACCGATATTCAATACAAATCGTCATTGAAAGCATTTCCATCAACGGTGGTTCATACTTTCTTTAGGCGCGTTGAGCACTTTTTTTATGTGAAGGCAAATCATTGATATTTCGTCATCGTCATCGTTTTATGCAGCACACAATACTTTTGGTTATTCGTCACTTCTTTATTAGCTGAGTTCGCTTCTTTATTAGCTGAGTTCGGAATGGTAAAAAGTGTCAACACTTTTGGCACTATTGACACTGTAGCGTTCGTTTATTGGTCAGAAAGAATATAGTGCACACTATTATTGCG